>OX638361.1:49727513-50015013 GCA_951812935.1 Hermaeophaga mercurialis | reverse complement strand
CTAACCTAACCTAACCTAACCTAACCTAACCTAACCTAACCTAACCTAACCTAACCTAACCTAACCTAACCTAACCTAACCTAACCTAACCTAACCTAACCTAACCTAACCTAACCTAACCTAACCTAACCTAACCTAACCTAACCTAACCTAACCTAACCTAACCTAACCTAACCTAACCTAACCTAACCTAACCTAACCTAACCTAACCTAACCTAACCTAACCTAACCTAACCTAACCTAACCTAACCTAACCTAACCTAACCTAACCTAACCTAACCTAACCTAACCTAACCTAACCTAACCTAACCTAACCTAACCTAACCTAACCTAACCTAACCTAACCTAACCTAACCTAACCTAACCTAACCTAACCTAACCTAACCTAACCTAACCTAACCTAACCTAACCTAACCTAACCTAACCTAACCTAACCTAACCTAACCTAACCTAACCTAACCTAACCTAACCTAACCTAACCTAACCTAACCTAACCTAACCTAACCTAACCTAACCTAACCTAACCTAACCTAACCTAACCTAACCTAACCTAACCTAACCTAACCTAACCTAACCTAACCTAACCTAACCTAACCTAACCTAACCTAACCTAACCTAACCTAACCTAACCTAACCTAACCTAACCTAACCTAACCTAACCTAACCTAACCTAACCTAACCTAACCTAACCTAACCTAACCTAACCTAACCTAACCTAACCTAACCTAACCTAACCTAACCTAACCTAACCTAACCTAACCTAACCTAACCTAACCTAACCTAACCTAACCTAACCTAACCTAACCTAACCTAACCTAACCTAACCTAACCTAACCTAACCTAACCTAACCTAACCTAACCTAACCTAACCTAACCTAACCTAACCTAACCTAACCTAACCTAACCTAACCTAACCTAACCTAACCTAACCTAACCTAACCTAACCTAACCTAACCTAACCTAACCTAACCTAACCTAACCTAACCTAACCTAACCTAACCTAACCTAACCTAACCTAACCTAACCTAACCTAACCTAACCTAACCTAACCTAACCTAACCTAACCTAACCTAACCTAACCTAACCTAACCTAACCTAACCTAACCTAACCTAACCTAACCTAACCTAACCTAACCTAACCTAACCTAACCTAACCTAACCTAACCTAACCTAACCTAACCTAACCTAACCTAACCTAACCTAACCTAACCTAACCTAACCTAACCTAACCTAACCTAACCTAACCTAACCTAACCTAACCTAACCTAACCTAACCTAACCTAACCTAACCTAACCTAACCTAACCTAACCTAACCTAACCTAACCTAACCTAACCTAACCTAACCTAACCTAACCTAACCTAACCTAACCTAACCTAACCTAACCTAACCTAACCTAACCTAACCTAACCTAACCTAACCTAACCTAACCTAACCTAACCTAACCTAACCTAACCTAACCTAACCTAACCTAACCTAACCTAACCTAACCTAACCTAACCTAACCTAACCTAACCTAACCTAACCTAACCTAACCTAACCTAACCTAACCTAACCTAACCTAACCTAACCTAACCTAACCTAACCTAACCTAACCTAACCTAACCTAACCTAACCTAACCTAACCTAACCTAACCTAACCTAACCTAACCTAACCTAACCTAACCTAACCTAACCTAACCTAACCTAACCTAACCTAACCTAACCTAACCTAACCTAACCTAACCTAACCTAACCTAACCTAACCTAACCTAACCTAACCTAACCTAACCTAACCTAACCTAACCTAACCTAACCTAACCTAACCTAACCTAACCTAACCTAACCTAACCTAACCTAACCTAACCTAACCTAACCTAACCTAACCTAACCTAACCTAACCTAACCTAACCTAACCTAACCTAACCTAACCTAACCTAACCTAACCTAACCTAACCTAACCTAACCTAACCTAACCTAACCTAACCTAACCTAACCTAACCTAACCTAACCTAACCTAACCTAACCTAACCTAACCTAACCTAACCTAACCTAACCTAACCTAACCTAACCTAACCTAACCTAACCTAACCTAACCTAACCTAACCTAACCTAACCTAACCTAACCTAACCTAACCTAACCTAACCTAACCTAACCTAACCTAACCTAACCTAACCTAACCTAACCTAACCTAACCTAACCTAACCTAACCTAACCTAACCTAACCTAACCTAACCTAACCTAACCTAACCTAACCTAACCTAACCTAACCTAACCTAACCTAACCTAACCTAACCTAACCTAACCTAACCTAACCTAACCTAACCTAACCTAACCTAACCTAACCTAACCTAACCTAACCTAACCTAACCTAACCTAACCTAACCTAACCTAACCTAACCTAACCTAACCTAACCTAACCTAACCTAACCTAACCTAACCTAACCTAACCTAACCTAACCTAACCTAACCTAACCTAACCTAACCTAACCTAACCTAACCTAACCTAACCTAACCTAACCTAACCTAACCTAACCTAACCTAACCTAACCTAACCTAACCTAACCTAACCTAACCTAACCTAACCTAACCTAACCTAACCTAACCTAACCTAACCTAACCTAACCTAACCTAACCTAACCTAACCTAACCTAACCTAACCTAACCTAACCTAACCTAACCTAACCTAACCTAACCTAACCTAACCTAACCTAACCTAACCTAACCTAACCTAACCTAACCTAACCTAACCTAACCTAACCTAACCTAACCTAACCTAACCTAACCTAACCTAACCTAACCTAACCTAACCTAACCTAACCTAACCTAACCTAACCTAACCTAACCTAACCTAACCTAACCTAACCTAACCTAACCTAACCTAACCTAACCTAACCTAACCTAACCTAACCTAACCTAACCTAACCTAACCTAACCTAACCTAACCTAACCTAACCTAACCTAACCTAACCTAACCTAACCTAACCTAACCTAACCTAACCTAACCTAACCTAACCTAACCTAACCTAACCTAACCTAACCTAACCTAACCTAACCTAACCTAACCTAACCTAACCTAACCTAACCTAACCTAACCTAACCTAACCTAACCTAACCTAACCTAACCTAACCTAACCTAACCTAACCTAACCTAACCTAACCTAACCTAACCTAACCTAACCTAACCTAACCTAACCTAACCTAACCTAACCTAACCTAACCTAACCTAACCTAACCTAACCTAACCTAACCTAACCTAACCTAACCTAACCTAACCTAACCTAACCTAACCTAACCTAACCTAACCTAACCTAACCTAACCTAACCTAACCTAACCTAACCTAACCTAACCTAACCTAACCTAACCTAACCTAACCTAACCTAACCTAACCTAACCTAACCTAACCTAACCTAACCTAACCTAACCTAACCTAACCTAACCTAACCTAACCTAACCTAACCTAACCTAACCTAACCTAACCTAACCTAACCTAACCTAACCTAACCTAACCTAACCTAACCTAACCTAACCTAACCTAACCTAACCTAACCTAACCTAACCTAACCTAACCTAACCTAACCTAACCTAACCTAACCTAACCTAACCTAACCTAACCTAACCTAACCTAACCTAACCTAACCTAACCTAACCTAACCTAACCTAACCTAACCTAACCTAACCTAACCTAACCTAACCTAACCTAACCTAACCTAACCTAACCTAACCTAACCTAACCTAACCTAACCTAACCTAACCTAACCTAACCTAACCTAACCTAACCTAACCTAACCTAACCTAACCTAACCTAACCTAACCTAACCTAACCTAACCTAACCTAACCTAACCTAACCTAACCTAACCTAACCTAACCTAACCTAACCTAACCTAACCTAACCTAACCTAACCTAACCTAACCTAACCTAACCTAACCTAACCTAACCTAACCTAACCTAACCTAACCTAACCTAACCTAACCTAACCTAACCTAACCTAACCTAACCTAACCTAACCTAACCTAACCTAACCTAACCTAACCTAACCTAACCTAACCTAACCTAACCTAACCTAACCTAACCTAACCTAACCTAACCTAACCTAACCTAACCTAACCTAACCTAACCTAACCTAACCTAACCTAACCTAACCTAACCTAACCTAACCTAACCTAACCTAACCTAACCTAACCTAACCTAACCTAACCTAACCTAACCTAACCTAACCTAACCTAACCTAACCTAACCTAACCTAACCTAACCTAACCTAACCTAACCTAACCTAACCTAACCTAACCTAACCTAACCTAACCTAACCTAACCTAACCTAACCTAACCTAACCTAACCTAACCTAACCTAACCTAACCTAACCTAACCTAACCTAACCTAACCTAACCTAACCTAACCTAACCTAACCTAACCTAACCTAACCTAACCTAACCTAACCTAACCTAACCTAACCTAACCTAACCTAACCTAACCTAACCTAACCTAACCTAACCTAACCTAACCTAACCTAACCTAACCTAACCTAACCTAACCTAACCTAACCTAACCTAACCTAACCTAACCTAACCTAACCTAACCTAACCTAACCTAACCTAACCTAACCTAACCTAACCTAACCTAACCTAACCTAACCTAACCTAACCTAACCTAACCTAACCTAACCTAACCTAACCTAACCTAACCTAACCTAACCTAACCTAACCTAACCTAACCTAACCTAACCTAACCTAACCTAACCTAACCTAACCTAACCTAACCTAACCTAACCTAACCTAACCTAACCTAACCTAACCTAACCTAACCTAACCTAACCTAACCTAACCTAACCTAACCTAACCTAACCTAACCTAACCTAACCTAACCTAACCTAACCTAACCTAACCTAACCTAACCTAACCTAACCTAACCTAACCTAACCTAACCTAACCTAACCTAACCTAACCTAACCTAACCTAACCTAACCTAACCTAACCTAACCTAACCTAACCTAACCTAACCTAACCTAACCTAACCTAACCTAACCTAACCTAACCTAACCTAACCTAACCTAACCTAACCTAACCTAACCTAACCTAACCTAACCTAACCTAACCTAACCTAACCTAACCTAACCTAACCTAACCTAACCTAACCTAACCTAACCTAACCTAACCTAACCTAACCTAACCTAACCTAACCTAACCTAACCTAACCTAACCTAACCTAACCTAACCTAACCTAACCTAACCTAACCTAACCTAACCTAACCTAACCTAACCTAACCTAACCTAACCTAACCTAACCTAACCTAACCTAACCTAACCTAACCTAACCTAACCTAACCTAACCTAACCTAACCTAACCTAACCTAACCTAACCTAACCTAACCTAACCTAACCTAACCTAACCTAACCTAACCTAACCTAACCTAACCTAACCTAACCTAACCTAACCTAACCTAACCTAACCTAACCTAACCTAACCTAACCTAACCTAACCTAACCTAACCTAACCTAACCTAACCTAACCTAACCTAACCTAACCTAACCTAACCTAACCTAACCTAACCTAACCTAGCCTAACCTAACCTAACCTAACCTAACCTAACCTAACCTAACCTAACCTAACCTAACCTAACCTAACCTAACCTAACCTAACCTAACCTAACCTAACCTAACCTAACCTAACCTAACCTAACCTAACCTAACCTAACCTAACCTAACCTAACCTAACCTAACCTAACCTAACCTAATAATGCGAGCAGACATCAACATATTTAATTTTCTCATTTTCTTTCGCCTTGTAATATTCCACTGTATTCCCCGTTCGGCCCCCGTACAGAGAATCTCTAGGGTTTAGAGGTAAATATTTTATGTAAGAATGGTTTTCTGTGTATTCTTCAATTTCTTTATTTAACATTTTTCGAAAATCGCATTCCCACATTTGTACAACGTTATACCCCTTTTTCTCCAAATGTTTATTTTTATTTACAGTTCGTTGGAACCGATTCTCCATACAATCATTGGGATCGTCTTTTAATGCTTTATCACGGTTATTTGTATAGCATTTCGGACACCCATGAAAATAACAACCCTCGAATTCAAAGACGGTATCTCCATGTACCCCAGCAACTTTAACCCCGGCAACTCTAGCCTCTTGACCTTTGGCCACATGATGTATTTCGATACCTCTTTGGTATTCTTCCCATATCAACCATTGTAAAGCTATTTTCGAATGGTTATCTCTGAATCTGTAGCCACCTTTAGGGATTATTCCGATCGTGTTTGGTTTTAAAAAGTTTCGCCGAAATACCTTGTTGCACGCAGACGCAATTGTGCTTGCCTCTGTGAATGGACACACATTTGACGTATCCAATAGCTGCTGACGAAATTTGAGACAGGCCTGCGTTAGAATCTGTACATCAGAAACACAATACTCTACAATCTCCTTTTGAAAATCAAATATGTAATTTTCAGCAATTTTCTCGTTGTGCCATTTAATTAATTTCTCGCGCTCATCATCTTTTAAGTTGTCAGGGTTGTAGAATTTCAATGCAGGTATACCTCCGACATAGTTCTGGTTTTCCAGCCTGTTAAAGAGATGTGGAAAATACCCCTTTTTCAATTCGGAAAACCCAAAAGCTTTCGGTAATGCAGATAATGCCATCGGAAAATAGTTTAGTGAATCCAGAAATTTAACGTTTCCAGCGTTCATCATAATTAGCTTTGTTCCGCGCATAATCAGGTCCGGATTCAAATCGGTTTTAGTGAGAATGTAATTTAATACGAATTGATGATCGAAACCGCCACCGTTATGGGCTATAACGACAATCTGTTTAAATTTTTTTCGTATTTCTAGTACTTCGGTCAGAAATTTCGTAATTACATCCTCTGTTAGAACTTTTTCTCTGAATCCGCAACTCTGACAAAATAACAATCTTGTCTCGTTTATACACTTGTGGCATACTTTTCTGTATACACACAAATTCGGTTCCTGCTGTATGACCCCATTGACGACTTTTTCTTGTGTTGTCTCCAAGTCATAGAAAACAAACAAAAAATCTTTAATTTGAGGAGATTTTCTGTCAGGTTGCATATAACACAAGTGGCCCTCTGATTGTTTCGATTTACAAATCTTGCAGTAAATTTCGCCACAGATATGATTGTGCGTAGTGCATATTTTAAAACATTTCTCACAGCTTTTTATTTTTTTACAAACCGAATTCAAATGTGCCTCGTAACAATCATCGCCGTAAAAATCTCTTCGGCATTCAATACAGCCTCTTTTTACAACATCTTTATTGCATGCAGGTGATTTTCTGCATGCAAAACACACCTGATCACACCGATGTTCGTTTCTGTTGTTGTAGGGAGTGTGGCAGGCTTCACAAAAATATCCGCACATAAATGCGGCGGTTAGAGATGTGATGACATTGTAATGGCCTTCATGGAAAATCAGATTTAAAGCAGGACCGTCATTTCCTCCTTCAAAAATAACATCCCGCCCTTTGCCACCATATTGATAAACGACGATCTTATAATTTTTTAGATGTTGTTGAAAGTGCTGAAGTTCGAGGATCCCGCATCCCTCTGGAGTAATCAACACCCCGCCGGATTTTACCAGTTCAAGAGCTTTGGCTGCCTGAAGTCTACGACCATCCCTAATTTTTGCGTAGTTTGGATCCTTACTTTGGAATGCCATACTGACTACTAGAGCGCGAGGTAAGCATAGGTTATCTTTGTTATTTATTGAAATAATACCTCTACGTTTTTTACACTCCTCGTTAAAGGTATTATAATTACGTCCCCTGCTTTTTCCTACGGGCATTTTTACCGTAGTAACACCCAAACAGAAGGTTTCTGTATTCAGCCCCGTTGAATTTGATTGATATATGGATGAAATTTTCTTCCACACGTCATCAACTGTCACCTGAGATGCAGGTTTAAAAACCACCCATCCTTGGCCCCTTGAAAAATCTTTGGAACAGAAAGTAAATCCAACATAATCCTCCAAGTCCACGTTTTCTGTCCCCTTCAAAACAATATCTTCGATAGCGTTTTTCACCCAGCTTATAGGTCAGCCCCCTCAGGAGTAGCTTTAATTTTAAATTCCAAAGTTCGGCCCTGGACCCCAAATTTACGGATTTGTTTTGTAACATCCTTGATAATTTCAAAATTCGCCATTTTTCAGAAATATTCTAAATTGTTACTTATCAGTGTAGGATAGCTAATCAGTAACTGATAGGAATGATCACGCACACCTGTACTTGTACTTTTTAAATTTTTGTAGTGCCGGAGTGGGGGTATGTCACGTGACCTAATTATCCGACGTGAAATTGCATTTTTCGTAAACTAGACAGACTTTATTCGAAAATATTTTAAAAATTAAAACCAAAATTCATGTTATATCTAAAAACAAGGTATTTCAGACATTCCGGTTGTAGATTATGAAAAATAAAGAATAATTCTTATCGACATTTTTCGTAGGGCCGTGTGCAAAAAGGGTCACGTTCCTTAATTATCCAACAGGTGAAATTGCATTTTTCGTAAACTAGACAGACTTTATTCGAAAATATTTTAAAAACAAAAACAAAAATTCATTTCGCATCTAAAAACAATGTATTTCAGACATTACGGTTGTAGATTATGAAAAATAAAGAATAATTCTTATCGACATTTTGTGGGGCCGTGTGCAAAAGGGGTCACGTTCCCTAATTATCCAACAGGTGAAATTGCATTTTTCGTAAACTAGACAGACTTTATTCGGAAATATTTTAAAAACAAAAACAAAAATTCATTTCGCATCTAAAAACAATGTATTTCAGACATTCCGGTTGTAGATTATGAAAAATAAGGAATATTTCTTATCGGCATTTTTTGTAGGGCCGTGTGCAAAAGGGGTCACGTTCCCTAATTATCCAACAGGTGAAATTGCATTTTTCGTAAACTAGACAGACTTTATTCGGAAATATTTTAAAAACAAAAACAAAAATTCATTTCGCATCTAAAAACAATGTATTTCAGACATTCCGGTTGTAGATTATGAAAAATAAGGAATATTTCTTATCGGCATTTTTTGTAGGGCCGTGTGCAAAAAGGGTCACGTTCCCTAATTATCCAACAGGTGAAATTGCATTTTTTCGTAAACTAGACAGACTTTATTCGGAAATATTTTTAAATCAAATAATCACGATATGTTCACGTGAAAAAAGAGCTTTTTCGCTATGTTTTAAGAAATACTATAAACACCTGTTATAATAAACACAAATATAATACTCTTTAGAGATACTTTTAACTGTCATACCGGATGAAGCCTCCCCGATAAGACAGATAACGTGCGAAAACACGTTTCCAGGTTATCATTTCATTCATGGTTTGATAATTACGATTTAAACGAAATAAGATTACTAATAAATTAAATTAAAAATAGCTGTAAGAATCAATTTTGTATTGTAGATTTTCTAAAATTTTTCAAAAATTTCCGATTAGACAGAACGGCAGTAGAGAAAACAACGGACGAGGTCATTATTAAAAAGGGATGCTAGCAATAAATAATTTCGTATTGTTTTTAAGTTTACAAAATTCAACATGGCTGCGCTAGTGGGGTGATGTGTGTAACAACGCTTCTGTGGAAAAGTCTTATGCAATAATTTTATAAGTTGCACAAATTAGGTAGCCTTACTTAACTATATTACATCGGTAATGATAATTTTCAGAGTATCCCTAAAAAATAGGTTAAACATTTGACGTGCGAGACGTAAACGTGACACGTGATACGTTAAAACGTGAGGTGCGTGACGTAAAACGTGACGTTTTTTGACGTGCTAGACGTTTTACGTCACGTTTTTTGACGTTTACGTGATTTTTCTACCGTGTTCCTTGTCTCGTTCCTCATCTATGTTACTTCTAGATCATGCTGGTCTTTTTTTTACAATTCAATTGAACCAATAATAGCGGCTCATGTCCTTACGGCTACGTTCATTGCGCTTGATACAAATACAAACCCTTTAAATAAATCATACTTTTTTTCATACTTTGATATTATTATACCCTACTTACGGTTTCTTCGGAAATATGGCAACATGGTATAAATAATAATAGTAATAAAAAATATGGCAACATGGATTCCAAACATTATCTCAATAGTGAATTCAACTTTCAAGTAATTTTTAAACAGAAACATGGTCACCACAATTGATAACGCTCTCTCTCTCTCTCATAAACAAGGTAACGGGTGAAAAATTATCCAACCGTTATCTTCGATTCGAATCAGTCCGACTACGTTACACACACAAGCGATGGCCGGCGTTTCTACGGAAATATGGCAACAATTTATAAATAATAATAAAAAGGCAACATGGCCTGTCCTGGCGACAACGACGACTATTATATCCAGCCGATATCTTTAAAATGAATCAGTTCGACTACGTCACACACAAGCGATGGCCAGCCACCGCTTGTGTGCATCGCCGCCATGAATCGCGCCATCTTGGATCACCTCCGCTCGGGCCTGCATTCGTGCGCCGCCGCCGTGAATCGCGCGCCGACTCGACTATAGTAATTTCTTCTTCTTCTTCTTTTCTATAGGTGACTGAACGAGCTCCATTCTTCTCCTTCTAGCTGAACTGTCAAGACCATTACTCTCGCACTAAAATGGCCGCCGCCGCCGCTCTCCGGTGCCGTCAAGTGACAGTTTCGGGAATCCTCGTGGCCTTTTTGGCTGAACTGCCAACACATTGAAGGTCTGTATCTTCTTGCTGAAGTGCCACCACGTTCAAGACCTGTATGTTCTTGCTGAAGTGCCACCACGTTCAAGCCATTCTTCTCCACATCTACATGAGCCGCCGGAGATATGCCGTGGAGTGGGGGTAGGTCACGTGAGGGGGCGTGTCCGTCCATAAGGATCGACAGAAAAAGTTCCCACGATCACTAGTCCCGTACTCTACTAACCTTGTTCTTTAAGTGTCCGCCACACAACAAATGAGGACACTCCAATTTCAAGACCTAGTCTTCTACAACTTAATTGAGGCCGGTTTTCAACAGCTTCCAATATTTCTTCTTCGGCCGCCAATGTTCTTTGTGTTCTTGTTCTCCCTCGATCTGCATTGACACTCTCAAATTTTCCATGGTCTCTTAGATGCTGAACAGTTGAAATAAACGTACGACAGTCCGGAATTCTCCGATTTGGAAACCGTTCGCGATACAGGATTTGTGCTTGCCGAGAATTTTCTCCAGCTGCCCCATAAACCAGCACTATATCGGTTAGTTCAATATTCGTAAATAGTGGCATCGTAAAAAAATATTTAAAAGTAATCGTAACAACACTTTTTACCAACTTGGAAATGACGCGCTCGTGTTAGCCAGATTCGTAAATCAACTAAAATTTTAATAATCTATAGTTTCAAAAATGTATAGTTTAAAAACAATCATTTATCAAATATTCTAGTTTTTTGATAACGAGGGTAGTAAAAACCAGTCTTCGGAAATAGAAATTAATTCGAAAATCTTGGCAACATGGTTATTTCTTACAAGACTAGTTTTCTTATCATCTGACAAAAACTTGCATATTAATTACTGTTGATGTTTAAAATAGGTAAATAAACCTAATTTATATAGGTCAT
Organism: Hermaeophaga mercurialis; assembly: GCA_951812935.1. Classification (NCBI taxonomy): domain Eukaryota; kingdom Metazoa; phylum Arthropoda; class Insecta; order Coleoptera; family Chrysomelidae; genus Hermaeophaga; species Hermaeophaga mercurialis. The sequence continues at coordinate 50,003,431 of OX638361.1, read as the reverse complement.
CCTCAACATATCAGTGAAGTACGTTTGTTTTAGAATTAATTTTCAAAAATTAATAACTCCCTTAATAAGGGGTATTTTTAAAAAATAATATTTTTCTACATTCAGTGGGGATCTGCGCAATACCCAGTTTTAATATGTACGTGTATTTCAATAACACCCTGTATAAGTTGGAGTTTATAAACATTGGTCATACCTACTTTACTACAATTTTAGAATTTGATAGAAATATAATTATTATGTTAAATGGATGTATAAAAAAATGCACGTAAGTAGTAGTTAAAGTTAATCTTAATGTAGCTTAATAATTTAATATTTTCTTCTATGTTCATTTCCATTATTAATTCAAAATCCGATAAAACAGGAAAATTATTAGAGAAGAAGGAAAATCCCAAATCTGACCAAATATTTAAAACTCAAATAGTGATATAACAAAATCGAAAGGATTAGAGACTATTGAATTCTGATAATTTTAATATTGCAAATTTCGGAAATTAAAATAATATTTAAGTGTCCCTATCTATTTAATGGTCCACGGTTGGAATTTTCTTTCCCTAATGGTAGCAATTTGGACACGATTGTCTGCTTGTTCCTTAAAAGTTCTCATTGTGTCCTTTTAGAGATGCTTTCTAAACCTGTATAATAAAAATTAATTCCAAGTATCAGGGCAACTTCCCTGTTTAAAAAAAGAACCCATTTAATAGCAGGGGTAGGCATAATCACGTCTGGATCTCTTAAGCTCCAAACTTGAATCTCTCTTTTTTATTTTCAAAACACGAAAACCCCAATGCTTTTATTAAAGTTGATTACTTTAATAATAGTACGTTATGTTACTAGGAGTGGAAGGCTAACATTATTTGTTTACCTCAGCATATTTAAATAAACCTCCCCGGTAAGAGAACCATTTATAAATAAAAAACCTGTTACGGTGTTCGATAAAATTCCTGCGTATCGCCTGCTCATTTGTTCTGACATTATTGAACATCTTCATAAAACTCTTCAAGTATTTGAATTGCCATTGTAGGTACTTTAAATGACTTTTTTAAATCACCTTAAACCAATTGTAGACATTGCAAATCGAATAATTTCATTCAATTTTGTCGTTTCTTCAATAAATAAATAAATATTTTCTTGTCAACTAAGTGGCTTATGGCCCATAATGTTATCAAATTTCTACCAATTTCCAAAAATGATGCACTGTTGTATTCGCCGTGAAAAGGACTTTCAAATAATGTGTAACAAGTGGGGTAGTTCTATTTAAGGTTTTAAAATAGGGATTGCTGGTGTTTAGAGGGATGAACATATCAAAACCGCTTGGCTGTTAAAAATGTTCATCCCTAAAATAAAAATTCCGGCAAATTTTGAAATATTTAGCGGTTTTTAAATTACAGAAGGTGGCAAGTTTTAAAATGAACACACCGTATATTAATGTTTTCCTTCTACTTATCACCCTTTTAAAGACATATTTTCTTATATTTAGTGTACAAGGACAGATCGAAAAGTTTCTAGAATAATAAAATATTTTTGTGAAAAATTGCGTTCATTTTTCTGTTCGTTTCAGCGTTATATACGTCATAGTCCAACGCTTTTCAAGATCTTTCAACCCTTCTAAAAATAGGAACTTTCGAAATATCGATTTACAACTTGAATGATTTTAGTATTTGATGAGAACTTTTTTCCAGCCAACCATTCTTGAGAATTTTGCGTGCGAAACATTCTGAATTATTCTAGAAACATTTCGTTCAATCCACGTAGATTCATAAATATCATGTAATTATTTATGTTATACGATTACCAAAACATCGTTTAGGACATTCGACATTTCTCTGAATTGATTACTAAATTTAGAACTTAATTAGCTCTAAATAAAAAAATATTTGTTTGTGTTTGCAATGTCTCATAAATTGTACTTATAACATATGCGTAAATTGAAGCTCCGTTTTAGACATTATTAAATTATTACGTCTGGTTTGAGGTAATAACTGCAGTAATATTTTATGATATATCTATCTATACTTTTTGAGTAGAAATAGATTATTTCCTATAAAATAGGTGCAACGCCAACATGATGTCTCACCAAAATATTACCGTTAAGAGAAGGATAAGAAAAAGCATATCAATTTGGTTAATAAAAAGACCAGAGTTCAAACTAATTGTAAACGACAAAATATTATCAGATAATTATTAAATTTATATTTGAATATCGGCTGTTATTGCTCCTTTCATTTACATGATTAAATATTTTCAGGTGCTCAAGACAACCAGCTCTAGAATGTTTATTTATTGTCTCGATGTATCATATTATAAACACAAAAGGATATTTTATGTTTAAGTTAGTGTACAATTCATATTGGGCATTTATTGGACAAATATTTTGACTAGTATAACGTCTATATATACCAATAGATAAATTTTATTACTCCCTAAGTAATTGTTATCTTTTGATAATTTGAATAAAGTCACGACCGCAAGCTTTAAGATATAATATTTAAAAAAGCAAAATTTTAAACAATCTGTCACAGTATGGTATTCAAAAATTATAGAGGTGCGGCCCATGAAAAGAGGCCATAACACAGTTGATTAACACTTTGATCTCTTATCTTCAATAAAAGAAAAGAATAAATTTAAATATATATAGATCTATACGAAGCAGCTTAATACTTGATGAAATTAGTACAAAATACGGCGTGCTTCCAACAGCCAGAATGCAAGTAATAGCTCCCCAGTATATCACTACATATCCGACAACTCATAACCGAAAAATACCGAGCAAGAAGAAGATAGATAGATAGATAAACACAACTTCAATCAGTTAAACAGAGAACTAAAAATAACATTCAAAAATGCCTAAAACCCCTTTGAACAATACATATCAAGTCTCTCCGTTGAAGACCAAAAAATTAAAAAAGCCACAAATACATATGTCACCAGTCCACAAACCAAATATGGGGTCTGATCAAAAAAAGTGAGCAACTTCGCTCTAAATACTGAAAGAAGTTTTTAAACCTGATGACGACATGACTGATAAAGAAATAGGGAGCTCTCTCTCTCTCTCTCTATATACCTCTTGCCAAATGTTACTTCCTTCTCTAGTCCTGTTCCTCTGCAGAAGTTAAAGAAGAAACTAGCTAGTTGAATGCCGCAAATCTCCTGGTTTCGATCTAATATATTACGACCGTTTCCTAGAAAAGCAATAATCCTAATTCCAGACCGGGCGTCAGAAAATCTCCACCATCATCTTAATCTTCTCAATAAACGATGGCACAGTAAATGGCGAACAAACACCAACCAAACATAATCGATACAAGTTACGTTTAGTATTCGACACGATATAACTGTCCACCAATAAAAAATAATGTACCCGTACCTATATCAAATATGAAACAAAGTACTGGGGTTACATTTGAATCAACGATTTATATAGAATAGAAACGTTCAGACCAAACGAAAACATTAAATTTCAACAATTGTACTGGCTATTTGGCCGTAAATCAAAACTCTCAATAAGCAATAAACTTCTACTATACAAGGCAATACTAAGGCCTATAAAGTTCTATGGAATGCAACTGTGGGTATGGGCCAAACCGACAAGAATTAAAGTCCAAAAACTAGACACAACAATCATAAACATGACAATCACCTAATTGAACAACTATATGTATAACAACGGACCATAATGTACATATGAGGACTACAAAAATAATAGCAAGAACACTTAATTCACTAGCTCACTACCAAAAAATAATCTATAAGAAGACAACACTTTCAAGCCTCTACTTACTCTTCAGATTCACTTAACACTCTGTAACAAGTAGATTGTAAATATAATAATAGTCAATAAAAAATCCTTCATTTTTATTTAAAAACTTCATCAGGACTTTCGAAGCGTAAGAATAGATGCGAAAAACAACATAACAGAATGTAGGAAAAAAAAGCACACCACAATTGAGATTAGAATAAACACTTGGCTAAACCAGTTGCATATCGGTATATAATTAAACTTAAGAAAACCGGTCCCCATGATGTTCATTCTTATATCCCACTAATAGATATTAATATTTAATAAAGAAATACAATTATTATTATTATTTTATTCTGCTGTCAATTATGTGTGTGCCGTTTTCTCCTATATTCTGTTATGTCGATTTTCACATATATTCTCACATTTCATAAGTACAAAATTTTGAAAAAAACGAAAGTTTGACGAAATAAACAAGAGTTTAATTTATCCTATGGCAATTAGACTTGATTGACAACAAACCAATTAAAGAAACATTGTACTGTTTCTCTTGAATTACATATATAAATACTTATGTTTCTCTGTTTCTCTCCCTCCCCCTCCAACTTTCACTCCCTTTCTGTCTCTCTAAAAGTCATATTTTTAGAAATATAATTTTGTTTAAAGTATAGAAAAGAGAGGATAAATCGATATAAATATAGTGTTTATTATCAGGTCACGCGTTGAAATTGAAAAATATATTTTGATGCTCGAGAAAATCGTTCGTTTTATGATGCGTTCAAATATCAATTTCTATACGAATTCAAGTGAATTCCTCTTTGATCTCATAACATAACATCTTCCAGAATATTATGAACCCATTTTTCCAGTTCCAAGTTTTCTGCAATCTATCAAAAAATAAGATAAAATGTAATTTTGTAATATTTGTAATTAATTTGTATTAACCGTTAGATGACGAGACGCTTAATTTTAATAAAAAAAATATTGGAAGGGAAAGTCCGCAGCCCCCCCCGGTTCGGCGACTCTTGATGGCCAAAATAATTTCACACATACGCATATCACAAAGAGATTATTTATTGAAATGAAGTGTGCCAGTTCAAATATGTGAGATGTAGTGATTAACTGAAACCCATCCTGTTGGTAGGAAATAAAAGAGATTATCCCTTTAATAGGCGACTATTTTTTTGTAATTATTTAAAATAATTAATATTGTTATAGTTATTATTTGAAATATATTGTAAATTACAATAAACATTTTGGCTTTGATTATTTTTTTTCACCGATTTTATTATTGATTATCGCCGTTCCCGGTAGAGGGCGCCGTTAACACAACTTTTTTAGCTTCTTTCTCATTAGCGAATAAACGGATGAAATTTCGTAATAAATAACTAAATGTTAATTTTTAGATTTCATTAGAGGAAATTATAGATTCAGAAGATAACAAACTTAAAAAGATACCTATTATTGGAAAATTTTTTGTTGGAATCACGGTCTAGTCATAACCTCATTTTTTTACAAATATCTATTGGAAATGTTTTTGAGGTTTTATCATTAATTTGTGCCTAATTTGTGAGATCCGCTTTTAGAAAATATTGTTTGCCTTATATACCGGCTACAAAGGTTCAAATAACGAACATATTAAAACCGCTCTTAAATGGTAGAAATGGTGGTACAATATTGGATTTATTAGGTACATATTTAAATTTTTCCAATGTAATTTATTTATTATGTATTTAATAAAATTCGCTTTCAGAAATTGCTAACCGTAAATTTGTATCACGCGGTGTAGAACTAAATCCATTTTTCTAAATTTAGATCATTTAGAAATAGTTCTTATGAGATAAAGTTTTATGGAAAAGATCTCCGCAAGTTTAATATATCTAATTATGATAACATAATTATTTTTGGTGTTGAACAAATTGGTAACACACTAACGTTATTTTATTGTTGCAGGTGCAAGATTTGGAGAAAAAGTTTATAAAAGAATGCAAACCGGATCGTCATATAATTGCACGTCGATTTCCTCTACCAAATTTAGTTCTTTCTATAAAAACCATCGGACAAGGAATAGATATTGTTTAGAAAAACCACCTAAAATGTTAATTCACTAATTAGAACAAATGTATTTTATTGCATTCTTTAATTCGTTTTAAAATGTTTCAGTTAAGAGGATTTAATGTTACTTACAACTTTACACTACACATTTTTTTTGGAAATTAAATAAATATTATTTAAAAATTCTTTTTTAGATATGAAAACTGTATAGTTGATTTGTAAACTAGAAAACATCTGAATGTTTTGCTAAGGACTCTGAATACATTTCACCTAGAACGATAGAAGAAATATTTCAATCACTAAAAATTATATATGTATATATATATATAAACACGTAAGAACAAAATTGTAGAGATTCCAATTAAAGCGCAGAGCACCGTTTCCAAGTATAATAATTGTGGTTTAAATAATACATATATAAAAGTTGATTGGAATCGGACCTGTTTTTCATAAAGTTACAGGTAACTTAAGCTGTATAATACAAAATAATTGAACGGGGAATAAAGTTAAACTTACCTTTATCGATTATTTTACTAATTTTTGAGAATGTTTAACACTACTCACACAATGCAAACATGTAGCTCTAGTACATCAACCGATATCAATCATTGGTCCAAGTAGTAAAATAGTAAGATTTGCTGTATTCCAATATTGTTGCTTTGTAACTTTGTGCGAACAAGTTCGATTCTAATCAAAATTTAAACCAAAATCATTAAGTTTTCAAACGGTGCATTGTTCTTTACTTGGAATGTTCTACTTGTTGATGCACATACTTTTAAAAATCGAGCACGTTGCCGAGTCAATTTCTTTGCTTTTAAGTATATACAATATGTCTTAAAAAGTTGGCAACATATGAGAAATTTTTTTATTTGTAATGTTACGAAAAAAGTTATTCTTTATAAAAAGTTGTGCATGGCCCACAAAGTAAAACGCAAATGTCAGATGTTAGTTTTTTAAATCGATCAGTAATATGTTATAAATATCAGAAAGTAATGTTACTAAAATATTTTCTATATTAAATAATACCTATAGAAAAGTATTGTTCAAATATGAAAGAATCAAAATGACACAAGTTTCATTTATATATTTCGATTAATATTGATCCTTCACTTTTGAACTACATATATATATATATATATATATATATATATATTTCTATATGCGGTATTTAATATGGAGAATATTTCGCTAAAATTATGGTCCGCGCAATTTATAATAAATCGAAGATTACCTGAAGCACAATAACATCTTTAACGAGCATTTTTAGATTGTCTATATCGGTGAAATAGAAACGAATGTTCCATTGAATAATGATTAGAGGAGTGAAAAATAAAATCAAGAACTCAGCCAGTATAGATCAACCTCTCTGGAATGATCACAAGTTACATAGTGAAAGATTGACATTAATTCTATTTCTTGTTTCAGATTCGTGATAGCTTTGACGACATCTATTTGGATTTAATCCTCATCATCATCTTCTTCTTCTTCTTCTTCTTCTATAGAAACCTCTAATATAAGTCTTGGATATAGATTTTGGAGTAGGTGAAATAGATCGATGTCTTCCAAATTGAAGAATTCAAGCGTACACGACAAATAAAGGGCGATGAAAAAAAAGTGACGGGGGCACATTTATTAATGGATACTACTACTATATGTAAATTTCATAATTTTGCGAATATACTGAGTGTCCCTAATTATGGTTTGCAGACACCTGTCTTGTGTAAAAAAAATAAATTAGAAATCTTCGATGACATTTTAATGCGTTTCTCATGATATTTCTAAAAACAAATTTTCTTTTGTTAAACTTTGAGGTGGTTTCCAAAAAATTTGTTAAAGCAAATGAAAATTTAGAACTTCATTAGAAGGGTAGAAAAAAAACTTTTTTAATAATTTTTTTATTGTCTCGAATAGGAGAGATATTACCTATAAACAATAACTTGGGACATACAATTTTGTATAACGTTTTACCCCAATATGTAGTCTTAATTCCCACTGAAACGAGTTTTCATAAAAAATACATAAAAAAAATATGCCCTTTATATTTATTTGCCATTTTGAAATACTAAATGTTACTTTAAATAGATTTCATATTTATTTTACGTATTGCACGTGTATTTCTTCACATAGACGATTTAGTGTTTTCCCCAAAAGGATTTTTCTCAAGTTGTACTAAATTTTTTTTACCAACATGAACAAGTAAATGTTCTTGAAAATCCTCTTTTCGACAAAACTATTTTTCACAAATAAAACAATTAAATTTTTTTTCATCACTATGAACAAGAAAATGCTTATTTAAATAGCCATTTTCCTGTTCATTTAAAGTGTTCCATTTAAAAAAAATTATTTACAAAAGCATTTAGTTATTCATAATGATGGAGAAAAATTTAAATGTTCAATTGGTGAAAAATGGGTATAAAAAATCAAGTGTTCAACTTGCGAAAAATGATTTCGACATAAAAAAGTATTAGTAAATCATATACATCTAAAATATATTTAAGTAGGTACGTATTAATAATTATATTTAAAATTGAAATAAACCGATTCAAAGAAGCATTTAATAAAAAGTATTTATTAAAGTATAAGTGCACAGGTGATTTATTTGTTTTTTAATTCTTTCAGACAATTTCAACTATGAGCATAAATTTATTCTGGTTATAAATTCAGTAAAACCTTAATTTCAGTAACATCACATTCTATAAAAACAATTAGCAATTTAAACGTTACTTTTATCTCTAAATTAATTGCGTTTAAATTCGTAGTTCACACGAAAAAATAAAGGTACACTAAGAAAAGTCGACATTATTTTATTAAAATTTTCCCGAATTTAGTGTCGTCTATAAAATAATGGGAATTTGAAAATTATTTATTTCACTTATCGTTAATAATAGAGTAGTTATTGATTGGCAAACATTTTTTTCACGTCCTTCTCAATAATCCTTATTTGGTTTATTGATTTCCTATTTTTTAACTGGCAAAAACCATTAAAGCGAGTTTATTAGGAGCTTTTAATAACAAAACTAATATCAGGGATGATGAAGATAATGAACTTTTAGATGATACAGACCAGACAACAGATAAAATGAATGAATTTTTCATAAATGTGGGTCAATCAAAACTTTGCTCAAAAAATTCGTGTTCCTCAATTCATTAAGTATCTACAAAAATTTGATATTCATGTAAATAAAAAACATATAGACTCTATACATAGTTTATAATTATAATTCACTTATAGTTTTTGTTGATGAATGAAATTTTTAAGATTATTTTTTTTTGTAAATTGAAAAAGTTTCAACATTTTTCGTAATTATGTTATTATTACGTATTATTATTCATCGATGAAATTGATTTAGTTCAGTTTGGATTTTACTTGGCAAAAGTTTCAGATGATGTTAATAAAAATTATCGAAAGTTTTTGAGACGCGATTAAATTATTAAATGAAAATTTGGTTACCTAAAATTAACATGACAGATTCATTAAAATTGATCAATGTTGCTCATATTGTGCAAAATTATTTTAACGAGGTTGGAATTGAAACTGTGGATTGGCCAGCAAACGGTCCTGATCTTAACCCAATTGAGAATGTTCGGGACATGATCTATCGCCGTTTTCAAGAACTTCCTAAATTGCGTTTGCCAGCGAATTAAAAAGACAATTTATTTGTGAAAATGATTTACCGAAAATTAATATAAATTGTGTGTAAATTATCATCCGGACTAATAAAACGATTGTTACTAAAGTTGAAGTAATAAAATATATTAACTACGTTTTATTATTGAATTTACATAAATGTATCGTTGTGTCAGTGCGGTTTGAAGGTTATCATTTGTGGCTTTTAAATGATTTATCTTTTGCCTTCCACCAGTTTTTTTTTAAGAAATAATAATTTTTTGTACTCGTAACGGGGGCTTCGAACGTTTCAATTAACGAACGCCCATCTCAGCTCTTGCGCCGTCGAAAAGGGACGTTGATATCGACATTTTTATTCGCTTTTACAGTGTTTTAACGTTATCTCATCTCATCACCATTATTTTATTTTTCTTGTTTTTTTTTACCTGTTGTAAAATAGGAGAAAAGAAACTTCGACTGCAGAAAATTAAACGAAAATCAAAAAATCGAAGAGGAATAAAAACCGTTCGACGACCCGGTTATCAATAATTATAATTTTTTTTACAAGATTCTTCTTAGACTTAACTTTATCGAGAAAGAAATATATATTTATATGTTGAAACGATCAACATCGAAACTAATTTATTTTTTCTTATTATTATTTCGAAAAAAAATAACGAAATACTCATGATTATATAAAATATTTATTTTTAAAAATCACAGGAGCACACAAAAATATATTATAATAATATAAAATAAATCATAATAAGTAATAGTAAATAGAACAACAATAACAATTAGCAGGAAGAAAAAAAATACATTTAATAAAAATTAACGAAGCAATCAAAGGCACTGAAGATAAAATGAAAAGAAAAAGAATAATTTACAGAATTATAATAATAATTATTATGTTTATTTGATTGATTAATTTTGAAAGTACAATTTTATTTTAACTCAATGAAATCGTGGTCGCGAGACACGCATTTTATTTTGGAAAATGTTACGTCCTTTTCGGGGTGATTTCGGGCATATTTTTTCACTTTATCCAGGCAATCGCAGTACATCGGGTTCGAGTCGATCGAATTCTCAAATTTTGCTTTAAAAACGTCGGCGACACTAAAAAGACACGAAATTTTGTTATCGTTTAGATACAAATTGTCTATATGATCAATATTTCTTAATAAATTTTCGTGGAAACTTTCCAATAAATTATTACTCAGATCTAGTACATGGATTTTTTTTAAATCGGTGAAAGCTTCGGGATCGATTTCTTCGATTTTGTTGTTCTTAAAATACAAATAAACATATCCCCATCCCCCTCCTTTGATATTTTTGAAAGCGTGTTCTGGCACTTTCTGAATTTCGTTGTTTTTGAAATTCAGGAATGCGAGTTGTGGCGAGTTTTTGAACCACTCCGAATTCCAAACTTTAATTTTGTTGTCATTTAAGTAAATGATCAGCAAAAATTTCATATCGTCGAAGGCCCGCGGATCTATCGTCGATATTTCATTGGAACTTAAATTTAAGTATTTTATTGACACGTTGTTGAATACGCCGTAATCGATGGTTTTTATTTTATTTGCTAAAATATAAAAGACACATTTTACGAAAAATAAGAATTGAAACGGTCATTACGAACGATTAATGATGATATAAAAAAACGTGAAAAGTGCGTGTGTGGAAAAAAATAAATATTTTTTACGTACCACTTAAATCCAAATCGCTTAAATCGGCGCCGGTAAAAGCACCCGCTTTTAATTCTTCGACGTTACAATTAATTATTGTTAATGTATTTTTTACATCTGAAATTGATCCTCGGTATAACACGGGAATATTTTGATTCGATATTTCTACTCTGTCGACATCTTCTGATAGAAAATTCTTCAAGCGATCGCTAAAACCAATGTGTATTTTTTTATAATTTCCAAAATAATGCTTCATTATTTCAATGTGTACATTCTTGAAAGTAACATTATCACAGTTTACACAATACAACAAAAAAATATAAAAAAATACAACGATTTTCATCATTGTTTCGTATTCAATAAGATTTTAAATGAATCTGAAAAAAATTTATTTCGATGCCATATATATATATTATTATATATATATATAAATATATTATTATTGCAACGAAATTAAGAACGCGATATTAAAGGTTATCAAAAGTTATTTTTAAATAAATCTGCGTAATTTCCATTAATTATATCAAGTAAAATATTGAAACAACAACAATAAATTCCTTTAAATCAACAAGTAAAATTTTTTTCTACATTTTTCAATTAATTTTCGACATTTTTTCGCTTTTTTTCCGATTTTTTTTTCGATCTTTTTCGATTTTTTCTCTACATTTTCAATTTTTTTTCAATTAATTTTCGACTTTTTTTTTATTTTTTTCAATCAAGTAAAATATTGAAACAACAACAACAACAAATTCCTTTAAATCAACAACTAAAATTTTTTTTTACATTGTTCAATTTTTTTCGTTTTTTTTCCGATTTTTTTCAATTAATTTTCGACTTTTTTTCTATTTTTTTCTACATTTTTCAATTTTTTTCGTTTTTTTTTCGATTTTTTTCAATTAATTTTCGGCTTTTTTTCGATTTTTTTCAATTAATTTTCGACTTTTTTTCGCTTTTTTTCCGATTTTTTTTCTACATTTTCAATTTTTTTCGATTTTCTTTCAATTTTTTCGACTTTTTTTTATTTTTTTCAATCAAGTAAAATACTGAAACAACAACAACAACAAATTCCTTTAAATCAACAAGTAAAATTTTATTTGGGGGGTGGAGTATTTGAGAGTTTTAATTGTTGAAATTTTGGCCAAAAAACTTAAATGACTTGTTTTCATCAAAAAAAAAACAATTATTAAATCGAACATTTCGTTCTTTAAAACGTTGTTATTTTTCTTTCAAATATTAATTCGAGTGTAGTCAAATACCAAATTTGACAGAACCAAAGAGTGGAAAAGTTTCGAAAATTCAATAAAACAGGGCAAACGGAAAATCGTTGATGTAAACGCAAAATATTTTTTATAAAAATAAGAAAATTAGTTCAGAGAGCAGAAAATTATCTAAAAATTTAGAGATCACTAAAAGACAATAAAACTACATTTTTACACGGTTGAAAACTTTCGTGCACCGAGGGAAATTTTTTAGGGGGCGACAACAGCGAAATTTTTAAATTGCGACCCCTGTCGAGTGTCACCCTATTTTAAAGGTATCGAAAAAATAAATACATCCCCGAAACCAGTTACGCTACCAAAAATGAAAAAAAGAAACACTCGTCGACTTTCCTCGTTTTCGAAATGACCGAAACGCCCGTAAATGGAATTCCGAACCCTTAATTCCGAACCCTTCGTGGCACGTCCCTGCTTTTTTTTCTTGATTTAATTCGAGTACGCCATTTTGCGAATCGTTTTTATTGTTTCTGGATTTGTTGCGTACGTTCTACCGTTTAGAAACCCGGCGAAAGAAAAATAACGAGCGGTGCAAGATCCGGAGATCGTGCCGGCCATTCGATTTCATTTCTTCTGCAAATTCGAGGGACTTAAGAAATCTCGGACCGCTCGACCGATTATTCTGTTGGGTATTACTTATTTATTACTGATTTAAGTTCATTGCTAAAATATTTCAAATCAACAAATAAACATTTGGGGTGTGTTGACTTGTTACATAAGATAAAAGTTGACGTGTTTCACCACTAAAATTTGCAAAAATTAAGTTGAAATTGAAGTGGTCAAAATATTCCTATTAATATTTTGCAATTTGTGTGCAGAGATTTTCATGAAGATTAACTTTTTTTCGTAAAACTTACAATAAAAAAGTTTTCAGACATATTGTGTAAGTATAAAATATAAATAACTCGTAATGATAGAATTGACGGTTATAGAATTAGTTCCAGTTAAAATAAAATGTGTATGTGTTAGATTATTTGTAATTTGCTTTCCTAAATATTAAAGTGTCATTTTCCAGGGACAGTTGAATAAACGTACAGAAATTTATCTATAAACCTCAAGAAATATGTTTACTAGGTCTCCGTAGATGTATCTTTTTTAACAAGTATCAGAAACTTGTTTTGATATGAGAAGAATAATATATATATCAGAACCATAAATAAATCGTTTCAGATCCATATCCTGTGAGTAATAGATCAGTAATATGTTATAAATATCAGAAAGTAATATTACTAAAATATTCTCTATATTAAATAATACCTCTAGAAAAGTATTGTTCGAATATGAAAGAATCAAAATGACACAAGTTTCATTTATATATTTCGATTAATATTGATCCTTCAGATTTGAACTACATATATATATATATATATATTTCTAGATACGGTATTTAATATGAAGAATATTTCGCTAAAATTATGGTCCGCGCAATTTATAATAAATCGAAGATTACCTGAAGCAAAATAATATCTTTGTTGGGATCTTTGACGAGCATTTTTAGATTGTCTATACCGGTTAAATAGAAACGAATGTTCCATTGAATAATGATTAGAGGAGTGAAAAATAAAATCAAGAACGCAGTCAGTAAAGATCAACCTCTCTGGAATGATCACGAGTTACATAGTGAAAGATTGACATTGATTCTATTTGTCTTGTTTCAGATTCGTGATAGCTTTGGCCACATCTATTTGGGTTTAACTCTCTACTTCTTCTTCTTCTATAGAACCTCTAATATAAGTCTTGCATATAGATGAGATAGATCTATGTCTTCCAAATTGAAGAATTCAAGCGTACACGACAAATAAAGGGCGATGAAAAAAAAGTGACGGGGGCGCATTTATTAATGGATACTACTACTATATGTAAATTTCATAATTTTGCGAATATACTGAGTGTCCCTAATTACGGTTTGCAGACAGACGATATACCTGTCTTGTGTGAAAAAAATAAATTAGAAATGTTCGATGACATTTTAATGCGTTTCTCATGATATTTGTAAGAACAAATTTTAGTTTTGTTAAACTTTAAGGTGGTTTCCAAAAAGTTGTTAAAGCAAATGAAAATGTATAGCTTCATTAGAAGGGTATTAAAATGCTGTAGAAATTTTTCACAAATGGAACATTTAAATTTTTTTTCATCACTATGAACAAGCAAACGCTGATTTAAATTGATTTTATAAGAAAATGATTTTTCAAAAACTGAACACTTGTTTTTTTCTTCACAACTTGATGAGTGTTTTATTTACTGAAGATTCGTATTCTTCTTTGTTGGTGTGAAGAATATTTTTGTCTAAAAATACATGTAATAAAAATTAACGAAACAATTAAAGGCATGAAAATAAACAGAAGAAATTGACAAAAATAGCGGAAATAAGGAAAGAATATTAATTATTGAAGGAATTCCAGGATTGGAAAAAGGGTACATTTGAGGTGGGGGTGCACGGAAATAACACGTGTGAGCAGTAAAAAAGAAAAATTCACAGAATTACATTTATTTGATTTATTAATTTTTTTGAAAATACAATTTTATTTTAAGTACACGAAATCGTGTTCGCGTGACACGCATTTTTTTTTGGAAAATGTTACGTCCTTTTCGGGGTGATTTCGGGCATATTTTTTCACTTTATTCAGGCAATCGCAGTACATCGGGTTCGAGTCGATCGAATTCACTTTTTTTGCTTTTAAAACGTCGGCGACATTAAAAAGACACGAAATTTTGTTATCGTTTAGATACAACCATTTTATTTCAATATTTCTTAATAAATTTTCCTGGAAACCTTCCAATAAATTATTACTCAGATCTAGTACATAGATTTGTTTTAAATCGGTGAAAGCTTCGGGATCGATTTTTTTTATTTTGTTGTTCTCAAAAAACAAATAAACAATTGATATTTTTTAAAGCGTGCGCCGGCAATTTCTGAATTTCGTTGTTTTCGAAACGCAGTTGTTCGACGTTCGGCGAGTTTTTGAACCACTCCCAATTCCAAATTTTAATTTTGTTGTCATTTAAGTAAATTAACTCCAAAGATTTCATATCGTCGAAGGCCCATGTATCGTCGATATTTCATTGTAATTTAAAAATAAGGTTTCTATTGACACGTTGTTGAATACGCCGTAATCAACGGATTTTATTTTATTTCCTAAAATATAAGAGACATTTTACAAAAAGTAAGAATTTGAAATAATCGTTACGAATGAATAATGATGATATACAAAAGCGTGAAAAGTGTATGTGGAAAAAAATAAAATATTTTTTACGTACCACTTAAATCCAAAACGAAAAAATCGGCGCCGGTAAAAGCACCCGCTTTTAATTCTTCGACATTACAATTTTTTATTCTTAAAACATTTTTTACATCTGAACATGATCCTGGATATAACACCGGGAATATGTTGATTCAATATTCTTACAATTTCGACATCTTCTGATAGAAAATTCATCAAACGACCGCTAAAATCGATGTGTTTTGGTTCAGAAATTCCAAAATTTCTCTTCCTTATTTGAACGTCTACATTCTTGAAAGTAACATTATCACAATTTACGTGATACAACAAAAAAATAAAAAAAACTGCACTGACTTTTTTCATAATGTCTTCCTATTCGATGAAAAGATTTTAAACGTATGTGAACAAAATTTGTTTCGATGCCATATATATATATATATATATACATTTATATATATATATACAGGGTGTCCGCGAAAATAATGCATTCCTTTAGAGGATTGGTAGAATGTGTTATTAGCAACAAAAAATTCTAATAATTTTTTTTTCTAACATCAATAGTTTTCACAAAAATGATCAATAAACTTTCCTTCGGAAATCACAACGTGACAACACCGCGAAGATAGAAAGAATCGGAACTATTTTTTTTTTTTTTTTTTTTTTTTTTTTTTAATATTTTGGTAGTCACAAGCATAAGTAATTAGTCACTTACTAGATGCCACTGCCAGTTTTAACGTTGGGAGGTGTATCTAGGTGCTTATGGTACAAATTAATGTAAAAATATTAAGATGGCATTTTTTTCAACTCGCGAGTACCACGATATGCTACTTATTTATGGTGAATCACAGGGTAATAGTCGTGTTGCTGTAAGACTTTACAATGAACGATACCCAAATAGGCGGCAACCAAACTGTCGTACTTTTGTTTCCGTGTCTCAAAGATTGTTGGAAAACGGTAGTGTAATTCCTAAAAAAACTAGTGGTCGAAATCGCACGGATCGTGTATTAGCAGTGGAGGAGGATATCTTAGATATTGTTGCCCAAAATCCCACAGTGAGTGTACGATCTGTCGCAAGGCAAGTTAATGTTGGTAGAACTAGTGTACACAGAACATTAAAAGAACAACTATTACATCCGTACCACATTCAACGGGTGCAAGATTTGCATCAAGGTGATTTTGCAAGGAGACTACAATTCTGTACATGGTTTCAGAATAAAACAACCAGAAATCCTTTGTTTCCTTCTGAAATATTATGTACAGACGAGGCTTCTTTTACGAGACAGGGAGTTTTGAATTTCCACAATTGCCATATTTGGGATGATCATAATCCACACGCAACGCGTAGAACAAACTTCCAGCAAAAATTTTCCATTAATATGTGGGCTGGTATTATTGGACATACTTTGATAGGACCATACGAATTACCGAGACAGTTACGTGGAGATAGCTATTTAAACTTTTTGGAAAATGTTTTACCAGGGTTACTAGAAGAGTTGCCATTGAACATTCGTCAGGACATGTGGTTTCTACACGATGGCGCACCACCACATTTTGCTCGAGCTGTAAAATTATTTCTTGACGATCATTATCCTCGCCGTTGGATTGGTCGAAATGGACCATTTTTATGGCCACCAAGATCGCCTGATTTAAATGTCATGGACTATTATTTCTGGGGTCATATGAAGTCCCTCGTGTATGATAATCGTCCTGAGATTGAAACAGAGAATGAACTACGAAATCGCGTTTTCGCAGCAGCCGATACAATTCGTCATAATTTATTCAATTATGATATTAATGAAAATTGGGTTCGCCGCGTTAATGCGTGTGGGCGTGCAAATGGAAACCATTTTGAACATTTTTTATAAACAATATCGCAGTCGCTGAACCTAAACTTTTCGATATGCCTTAAATGTAGCTTGACGTTATGGTAAGTTATTTTGTGTATCTAGTCTAATTAAATTTTCCACATTTATCAAAATCAAAAATCAAAACATTTCAAAGGTCATTATTTCTAAAATAAAGATAGTACTTCTCAATTAAATTGCAAGAAAATAAGTTCACTTTAAACAAATTCTCAAGATACAAAGTCAGCTGTTAGCACTATTTCTTATCTATTACAAAAATAAAAGTTTTTTACTCGTATTTACTGCGATTAGCTATCATCGAATACAATAAAAACAAGACACCTGATTTTCTTTGCATAAAACCAACCCACTGACCTATTAAAGCCAGATATCAGCTGTTTTTCGTGGCGCTTCAGAATAGGCGGCGTTGTCGGCTTTAGTAAATTTACTGTAGATATCATACCAGGTATACAAAAATCAATGTTATTTTTTTGTTGAAAACCGTTGACTTTACAAAAAAATGTTATAAGACTTTTTTAATCAATAGCACATTTTATACCTCCCCCATAAAGGAATGCATTATTTTCGCGGACACCCTGTATATACATTTATATATATATATATATACATAAGTAGTAGAGCTAGGCCGATTCTGCGTGAATTACAAAAACTGCCACCAGAGGCGCTGGTGGCGCTGGTGTCGCTGGTGCGCGGTAAATTCAAATTTCGAGAGCGGCCATGTTTAGTCCAATTATGTTAAAGTTCCAGAAACTGCCACCACTACTAGATGGCGCAATGAACGTTACCGAAAGGGCATTAGTGCCTAACTTCGTTGTTATTGGTCCAATTGAGTCGCGGAAAAAACAGGCATTATCTATGAGTGGCGTAGATGTCAAATTTAAAGAAAAAACATGCGCAATGAACAGTGCCATAAGGGCATTAGCGCTTAACTTCCTTGTTATTGGTCCAATTGAATAGCGGAAAAAACAGGCATTATCTATAAGTGACGTAGATGTCAAATTTAAAGAAAAGCATGCGCAATGAACGTTGCCGTAAGGGCATTAGCGCTTAACTTCGTTATTATTGGTCCAATCGAATTGCGGAAAAAACAGGCATTATCTATAAGTGACGTAGATGTCAAATTTAAAGAAAAGCATGCGCAATGAACGTTGCCGTAAGGGCATTAGCGCTTAACTTCGTTATTATTGGTCCAATCGAATTGCGGAAAAGACAGGTATGATCCAGATGTTGCGTAGATGAAAAAGACATATTTTTTTATGTGCCGCAGCGCTCGCGGACCCGCCGAATTTGAATAAATTATAGATAATATTCATATGCAACATTGTAACTTAGTTTTATGAAGAACGCAAATTTGTTATTTTGCGTTTCATTTAAACGACTAATTAAAATTCAATATATGTAATTTGCAAGTTAATTATTATAAAAAATGCAAGCAAGTAATTTTATGCTTCATTTAAACAACTAATTAAAATTCAATATATGCAATTATTGCGTTCCACGTAAACAAATTAAATATATACAATTTGCAAGTTAATTATAATAAAAAATGCAAGCAAGTAATTTTATGCTTCATTTAAACGACTAATTAAAATTCAATATATGTAATTATTGCGTTCCACGTAAACGACTAATTAAAATTCAATATATGTAATTTGCAAGTTAATTATTATAAAAAATGCAAGCAAGTAATTTTATGCTTCATTTAAACAACTAATTAAAATTCAATATATGCAATTATTGCGTTCCACGTAAACAACCAATTAAAATTAAATATATACAATTTGCAAGTTAATTATAATAAAAAATGCATATCCTTGATAAAACCACATTTGCATGAAACGAATTTAGCTATAAAAGTCGAAGCACATCAACCAACAATCCAGTCGTGAAAGTCGCTTCACCAGTGTCAGTTAGTATTCAGCGAGCAGTTTCCAGTTGTTTTTATTGTAAGTACCCTTAATAATTTTTTTTTTTTTTCAAAATTTTTTTCCAAAACTTTTTTTTCAAACATTTTTTTTCAAAATTTTTTTTCAAATTTTTTTTTTCAAAATTTTTTTTCAATTTTTTTTTTTTCAAATTTTTTTCAAAATTATTTTTCCAAATTTTTTTTTTTTCAAAATCATTTTTTTCAAATTTTTTTCAAAATTTTATTATTATTTTAGATGAGTTTTCTGGAAAAATTAAACGAATTTACCTCATCTACAGATACTGAAATCAAACCGGTAATTAAGCTAAAGGACCTGCAACCCAACGTTCCAAATAAAATTCATCGTGTTCGGCTTGTCAAATCCAATTTTGGAGGGGAATCCATTCTAGTGGAATTGGAGGAGAACGTCACCTTTCTACCCAAAAGGTCTACCGAAATTTACAAGAATCACATTGCAGATCTAAACAAAGGGGACTTCAGTTTAATTTTTATTGGCCTGCACGAGATTTCTAAGAGTTGCACTCCAAGGACCCTTTTTAAAATAGAGAAAAATTGAAGTAATTCTTAAAACTCGGCACAATATTTTCAACATATTCAGATATAACACTTGAGGTTAGTGCTTTAAGGCATGCGTCAAGACAAACATATTTGGGAAAAAGTCATTAAATTTGAAGAAAGACTTAAACAACTTCGTAAAGATATTAAACTGTACGAAGACAAAGAAAACGTTATAAAACAGTTGGGAAATTTAAATTTGGACAATATAAGAATACCGAAAAAAACATGTTACCCCTTAAGACGAATACAACCAACATCAGTTCCGATGACGCCAAGGATGGACAATTAAATGGTCAAATTAACAAGACATTTACAATATCGTGCATCTCATTATCTGCTATATGTATTTTATTACTAAAATTTCTTTATAAATGTATTCAAAGAAAAATTCGATCCTCATGTCATGTTGCAATAAACAACTAAAAATATACAAAAGGTGTTTTATTAAAACTCAAAAATTTTTCATTTCATTTCATTTATTAACATAAAAAAAAAAAAATAAACAAATTATATTTTTTAATTTAAACTTTTAACCACTTCACTTAGTGGACGGTGCTCCATTAGACAGTCGTGAATTATGATGCAGTAGGCTTTGCTGTCTGCTGGAAATCCAATATCCGTTTCGAGCTCGAGTCTCACGTCCACAGTGGAGGACTTCATGGTTTCTTCCTGTTTTGAGCAATCTATGATAAATAGGGCTCTGTTCTTGAACTCCTTGTAGGTCAGTATAGGATGTTTTTAGGCTGAGCCATGCATATAGCTGGGGTAAAATTCAGCATAATTATGGTAAGCCATGGCGTAGTCGTTTTTGACAAAGTCCAACATGTTTCTTTCGTTAGGCCAATACTCTCCGTTCAGTGACAGTCTAATGTTGGTTACATTGACATTGTCGAAAGCCATTGGATCTTGTGCAGTATTGTTTCGTTTATTGGTTTGGAAGCATACAATAACAAATCTTGGGCGTTCAACGGCCATAGTAGTTTTAACAGCCCAAATTTCTCTTCGCGAACCGCTCGTAACTGCAGGCAACTCATTAAGTTCCCATTTTCGGAACGGTATCAGTATAGGTGTATCGCTTCTAATGGCCTCCATCAATTTTATTTTAATTTCATCATTGGGATATATATGTTTGATTTTCAAATCAATGGTTTCGATCTTAATTGTTGCAGAAGTGTTTGTTGTACCAGCAGAAGTAGTTTTTTCTTTAATCATAAGACAATCACTATCATCACGAGCGCGAACCAATCGAATTGTTTGCCTTCCACAAGTGATCATTGGGTAATCGTTGAATATGTTGAAAATATGCTTGAGCGGCATCAAAAAACTAAACGATTTTGTGGAAGCGTCCATAGGAGGGTTGGAAGTACCATTCCAACCAGCGATAGCCATGTGATTTGTATCTAATGCGCTGTAGTTGAGAAGAGCTCGTACAGCGCTCACTACTCCAGGATCACGAACCGTTTCAATCTCTCTTGCACTCTCGCTGTACGTGCATGAGTCAAAGAGAAAGGCACAAAAGTTGGGTACCAGAGAAACATCTCCTCCTCCTGTTACCTCCAATTTTCCCTTGATTTCGAGCAATGACTCGTTCATGGCAAAAAATGAATCCACTTGATTGACAACAAATTCCACCACATCATTGTTGTTGAAGGATTTGATGAACGGTGAGCACGTTCGATATTCCATCCTTCTAATAGACTCATCATAACGGGGTTGTTGGTAGAGGTTAAAACTCGGATCAATGCTTTCAGTACGTGAACGTTTACCGTAGTCCCCCATTTGTACGTTTTGACGATTTACCATATTTTTTTATGGTTAATCCAAGCGATTGAAGAAACAATTTATTTGCAGGCGTTAGCTCTCGTTGACTCGGAGGAGGTCTAGCAGCGAATGGTGTTATTGAACTGACCGCGTTGTTCTTATAATCTATCACCAAACCCATTTATTATCGTCTTACTAACTCTAGATGAAGGACACTTTGTTCTCCTCGAAAATTTATGGGCTTAAAGTTTTGGTCTACAGCCAGCACTGTGATGTTGCTAATTTCCCCGGTATTCGTAACAGGTAGATATATTGGGTTATTAGGTCTTTCCACAATTGCGTAGCCGGCGTCAACTGTAATCGGAAATTCAAAGATGGTGTGGACAGGCCTGTTTCCGTAGAAGGCACCTTCGGTAATGTTGGACTCAAAGCGAATGTTTGATACTTTTATAATGTTGACGGGGAGATCTGAAGAGTGTACAACACCGGGGGCCAGTACCTTGTTGGAAAATCCCAAAATCTGCCCAAGACTATTGGGGTGATTCTCAAAAGTAATTGCGTGACGTTTGCTGTATATTTCACACTTGAGGGTGTTGTTGTTTGGCTTCAACGAAAATAGTGTATCACCCGTATTTGGAGCAATAGAATTTTGAATTAGCTTCTCAATGTCAGTTATTTCGTAGCAACCGGTAGGAATCGCGACTTCTCTCAACTTTCCTCTATCGTTGTTTTCGTAGTAGAAAAATTTCTCACCGTCAATATTGGGTATCGAGTTGTATGAGTGGAAGCCAAGTACTGCTAGGAAATATCTTTTTTCAGAATCGAGCACAATTGGGGTCGGAGGCGTGAACGAAAACACGTGAGTGTGACTCGTTAGCGTCAAAAGCAAAGACATGACTAATGCATATCAATGGGAGGTAGTACTTAAATAAAAAAAAACTGCTTCAAAAAAATAAATTTATTTATAAGTAATTCCACAAAATAAACATGTTGGTATCTCATTACCGCAAACATCACTCCATCGATGAAAATCATAATTTTGACATGGTAAAAATTGTGTTAGTTCTTGTTGGTATTTCTGGGGAATTTCTCGCCAAACCTCGTAGGTAATGTTCTTCATCAAGAGTTTAATGATGTCTCTCATTTCATTAAACTCCCGATGTTGCTCCATCATATAGGAATTGTAGACAGAGGTGTCCGCAGTTGATTTGTTGATAGTTTTGATATTGGTCGTTGTTGTAATAGATCCGAACATTCTTCCCCACATAGTTCACGAGTTCTTTCGGTGGCTTCAAGTCACCAAATGAATCAAAATATTCAACAACATTGTTTATCTTTCTATATGCTACCCAATGAGTCCCCGGATTATTAGAGTCATCCAAATTTATGATAGCGCATTCACGTTGCCGGGGCTGCTGATGTGGTAGAGAATCGCGCATGAAAACCCCTCTAAAATGAGGAATTTTTAAACGTTTGACATATCGCAAAAGGTCCACATCATATAACGGTCTATTGGGTAGATTTATTGGTAGTTTTTTTTGTTTCTTCATGTACAATCCAAAGCCTCCGCGAGCGTTCTTTTTCATATACAGACCGGATCCTTTTGCCCCAATAACTTCCATAGCTTTATTGTGACGTTGATCTTCTTCCAATTTCTTTTGCGCATTCTTAGCATCGATTACGGTTTTAGCTATTCCTGCTGCCCCACCACTAAGGGCTCCAAGTGCCGAAAGGCCCGCAAACAGAGGAATCAATGGTAGAAATCCTCCAGATTTTCCTTCAAAAGGTATCGTCCTGGGTAGTCGAATTCGCTTTTTACCACCAGCTTTCCTTACGGCGATTTTCGCGGCTCTCAAAGCTTGCGAGGCGGCCTTCTGTAGAGTTGTGGAAGGACTATTTTTCATAGCCTTTTTAACCTTGCTGATTACGTGATTTCTAAAGGAACTCTTCTTCTGCTGCCCAACCCCCATTCCAAGTTTACGTTTGATCTTCATGCCACCGGTCACCGCCAAAGCAGCTGCTCTTTCTCCAAGCGTTGCGTCCTTTGATTTGACACGTGTCCAAGCTTTGTTTTCGAGTATTTGATCTGCCTTATGTCGATCGTTCAAGGACTTGTGTTGAGCGTATGCAATGTCGTGCTCCTTACAGGCAGCGTCTAAGGGATTAATGCCCGAATCACCGCGTGCTAAGCGTTTTTGTAGCTTTGTGCCCGGACCACAGTATTGGTAGGTCGGAATGTGGAGCTCAAAGGGCAGATTGTTTATGAGCGAATTTAAGACACCTTTACCTAAGTAAAGACTCATTTGAACTGATGACATATCATCACGTTATATATATTTATATACACAACAACTTGCTCCTCAAGCTTGTCACACACACACACACACACACACGTAAACGTGACGTAAACGTTGAAAAACGTCTCACACGTCACGTAAACGTCTCGCACGTCACGTAAACGTCGCGTAAACGTCACGCACGTCGAGTAAACGTCACGCACATCACGTAAAACGT
The DNA here is from genome assembly GCA_951812935.1 of Hermaeophaga mercurialis. Classification (NCBI taxonomy): domain Eukaryota; kingdom Metazoa; phylum Arthropoda; class Insecta; order Coleoptera; family Chrysomelidae; genus Hermaeophaga; species Hermaeophaga mercurialis. The sequence continues at coordinate 49,979,228 of OX638361.1, read as the reverse complement.
CTCGCACGTCACACACGTCACGTTTTACGTCACACACGCAAACATGGTGGCGACGGTGATGGTGACGTATCATCACGTTATATATTTATACACAACGACTTGACTAAAAATGTCATACAATGAAGGTCATTCAACAGAAACAAACGCTTCCGATTGAAAACTTGGACTTTACCTCCAAGCATGAGAAAAGTAAACATAACGAGTTATTACCAAACTCGTTTCGTGCAATGATATGTGGACCGAGTGGGTGTGGTAAAACAAACGTAATGCTGTCATTACTGTTTCATCCGAATGGCGCGAAATTTAAAAACGTTTACGTTTACTCCAAATCTTTGTATCAACCGAAATACGAGTTGCTTCAAGAGGTACTAAGTAAGACGAAAGGAGTAGGCTATTTCCCGTTCAAAGATAATGATGAAATAATAAGTCCCGCTGAAGCTAAATCAAATTCCATATTCATATTTGACGATGTAGCTTGTGATGGACAACAGAAAATTCGGGAATATTACTCAATGGGCCGTCATAAGGATATTGATGCTGCTTATCTATGTCAAACGTACTCAAAAATACCCAAACAACTGATTCGAGACAATTGTAATTTAATTGTACTCTTCAAGCAGGATGAAATAAACCTGAGGCACGTATTCGATGAGCATGTGTCACCTGACATGAGTTTTGATCGCTTTAAAAAACTCTGTTCTGAATGTTGGAGTGATCAATATGGTTCTATTGTTGTTGTAAAAGATTTTGCTCTCAACAATGGAAGGTATCATAAAGGATTCGACTTGTATATAAAAATGTAATTCCATGTGGTGTATGATTAATATGCAGCAAGATGTTAAACCAGCAGGATGTTCGTAAACGTAAAGTTCTACAACTCTCACGTGATATACGTCAAAAATATCTGGCTCTCAAGTTGGGTAGATCTGAGCAGGATCGGACATTAAATACATTATTTAAACCTCTAATAAATCCTCTAAAAGAAATTGTTACAACGTCTCATGAATCTGCGCAAGTTTTAAAAAATATAAAGAAAGAAGAAGAATCCAAAGAGGAAGAACCCGAAGTAGAAGAACCATTAAAAACAGAATATACAAGCCATCCCACTAATTTTATTCCGATGGAAGATGTAGCTCAGACTGGGGGCGATGATGATGATGATGATGATGAGGCTGATGATGTATATTCTCACGCTTCAGAGTCAACACCAGAACATATTTCGGATGAGGTCTTCAGAGAGTATCTGGAGCAATATCCCGAAATATCACATAAGTATATGCTTGATTACTGGAATAAGAGTCCAAATATAGACCTAGTTTACGGTCCAGTTTACGATTCGACTCACTCTAAATGGCTTCTCGGAGGGAAAAATATCGATTTTGATCGGAATACTGGAGCTATTATAACAGAGGGGGGTTATGTTAAAGGGACACCTGGTCTCTACCAACTGATATTTTATGATGAGCCTGAAGATTATACCGATGATGATAAATTGACATACAAGACGATTTTAAATTTAACTAACGCTCACAGAAACACAGCTGGACGTCTAAAAGGTACATCGAGATCAAAATATCTAGATATTATTAAACCTATGTTTCCTCCTCCACCGAGAAAGCCATCGAAATCGACTAGCAGTATATCGAGATCTGGAGTTGGACTTGCAATGGTCTACAATGAGAACCCTATTGATTACGTGTACTGGGACGATGTCAATGAACTTGTGGAACGGCTTAAACTGTTAGTAGCTTCCAAACACGCTGGAAATACATCACACAACAACGAAATAGTTGCAATCATCAATGAGCTGAGAGAAGCCAACGTTATATACTAATGTAACACATCGTTTTAATGTTATTTGCAAGATGAGTCTCGACAAATTCGGACGTCGGTCGACGACGATGTCAAATAGACCTCCTCAATCTCTGCTCCGAAATACGTTATTAAAGTTTCCACAAACGGCTGAAGGTAACGTCGATATTGGCAATGTGAGGATAAGCAATGTGTTACCACCTTCAGCTAGTTCTGATGCTGCCAGTAAAGAATACGTTGACTCTCAGTTAAATATAAGAGTTGATAATTTGTTTAACCAATATAAAAACGCACTTGTAGCTTTACAAGCTAAAACTGAGGAAATTGATGCGTTCGTAACTAAGGATCCTCCTGTATATGCTGGGGATATTGCAACAAAAAAATATGTAGATACCAGCATTGTAACTGCTAAACAGCATCTACGGGGTGATATAAAAAACGCTCAAACTAGCGTTGAAAATCAATTGGCGAATACTGTGAAAGTTTTAGATAAAAAACTAATGGGAACTAATTTAAAAATAGATATACCTAAAGAAATTGCTAGTGTGATAGGCACCCAGTTTGCTGAAATCGAGCGAAAAATAACTGTTGATGAAGGTATTGTGAAAGATTTGGTTAAAGCTCACCAAGAAACGGCCGAGTTAACAAATAATTTGAAAAAAGAAATGACTGCTAATGATTTTATTTTGAGAGATTTAATTAAAGCTAACCACGAAACCGCCGAGTTAACAAAGAATTTGGAAAGAGAACTAAACCAATTTCGTAATACTGCTACAGTATCATCACATATTTGAACTGAGGCTGGATATAAAAAAAAAAAACGAATTGAAGCGAAATACTCCTTAAATACTTCAACACAGTTGCACTTGCTTTAGAGCTCTTCAAGATGTCTAAAGAAAAAATTCAAGTTGTTAATGAACTCCATGCTCCAGCACGTAGGAATTATCCGCGACGTAGAACAATCATTAAAGGTCTCGATAATTTATGGCAAATGGACTTGGCTGAAATGCGACCATATGCACACCAAAATAACGGTTACAAAATGATTATGGTTGTTATTGATTGTTTCTCAAAGTACGTGTGGACGATGCCTCTAAAGACAAAGACTGGAGTTGAAATTACCAAAGCTTTCTCCAACATATTAAAACACAGCCGACGACATCCTAAAAATCTTCAAACCGATCAAGGCACAGAGTTTTTCAATACAAATTTCCAAAAATTAATGACGCAATGCAACATTAATCATTACAATACGTTTAGCGTTAAAAAGGCTGCGATAGCTGAGAGATGTATTAGAACTTTAAAGACAAAACTATACAAGTACTTTAGTTTGCAAGGCACCTACCGATGGATCGACATTTTACCGAAAATTGTGGAAGAGTACAATAACACGAAACATTCGAAAATACGATGTAAGCCTTCGGAGGTCAACAAGTCAAACAAGAAGGAAATTTCTCGAAAATTTTACTCACATTTGAAGATTGCTGGACCACGTAAACTTAACGTTGGCGACATTGTGCGCTTAAGCAAAGCCAAGCATATTTTTCAAAAGGGATACACTCCTAATTGGAGTACCGAGCTCTTTAAAATTACTAAAGTCAAAATAACCAATCCCGTAACTTATCTGCTTGAAGACATGTTGAGTACACCAATCAATGGGGCTTTCTACGAGGAGGAATTGCAAAAGACGAAAGCACCCGATGTCTACCTCGTAGAAAAGGTGCTTAGAAGAAAGGGGAAGAAGGTGTACGTGAAATGGTTGGGTCTTGATAACAAGCATAACAGTTGGATTGAAAACACTGATTTTGTATAGAATCTTATGGAAAATACGAACAAATTTAGCAATTCAAGGGGCCTTTTTTTGAATAACCTTCAAATTTATCATTTCCCTCATAGTGGGGGTATATAAATACAAGTGTGTGAACCTACATTTTATTCAGTCGTGTGCACCTGTGTAATTTAAATCAACATGAGTAGTCAAGATAGTGGTTATAGTTCTTGTGAAATTGTTTTCGAAAGTGACTCAGCATCGTCGTCGTCGTCGTCACCGTCGCCGTCGCCAACACCTTCTTCACCTTGTGCAGTGTCGCTTAATGATTATGCTATCGACCAAGCTTTAATTTCATACGAGTATGCTGCTAAATTGGAGCGATACCATCTGCTGGAAACGAACTTTTCCCTGAGAAGTTATACACTTTTGTGTGGAATAAGTCCAACGAGAACCTTTAATCCCGCAATAACGCTAACACCTTTACTTCGACCTGGAAGAATTTCGTTTGGTACATTTGAGTGGACTACTTTTATTGAATTGCTGCGTCAGAGATACGATGACTTTTTTCACGAGAATCTATCATCACCTCCTGACGAATACGATCCTGTAGTTTTCCCTTGTGGAGACTTTTGTAAAGTCACTCAATTAGTGTATGATGATACCAAGTTTCTACTTGTAAACAAACACGGAGTCGAGTTCTATCTGGACGAGAATGATGTTTCCGACATCCTTGAAGCAAATTACAATTTGGTGAAGAACTACATTTCGTTGCTGAAAGACTTGAACTTTAATACATTTTACTGTAATTTAATAGATTCTACACGAGCTTATTTTAGTGCTAATTTCAATAGTATTTGTGACGACATTAGTAGATTTAATACTTTAATTTTAATTTGTGCTGTTATGCCAAATTGTTTAGAAAAAAATGCTCTACAAGAGTACATGTATTACTATAAAGATGATGTTATTAATGATATATATAATCATTGTTCAAATTAAAAAAATGTATCAAGTTTATTTAAATAAAACACTTCTTTCTTATATTTTATTTTTTATTACCCAAGCAAACATAAAAAACTACAAGCCATACAATAACTAAACATACATAAAACAATACATAAAAACTATAAATAATTCATTAGGCACACATAGTTCAGTCTGAAAATCGCACTCGTTTTATTTTCATGTAATTCATATCGAAACCAAGCACAATGTTTCTGCATATTCAATAAATATTTCAAAATTATGGCAAGCTAATAATCAGTAATCACATCTAAAAGAAGGAAAAATTAACATTTATACCCCCACGGAAGGGTGTCATGCGATTGGGGAAGTAATTGACGTTTATCGTCATAGGGGCTAAGTCCAATTTTAGTCTGCCGGATGCTGTATACATCATGCAAATAAGATCGAATAGTGTGTTGAGTGATATATTTTTTGGTAATATTTTTCAAACAATTTAGATAGTCTTCAAATGTAATTTTATTTTTTACTACATTGGACTTAACCCCCTTTGATTTCTTTACAACTTTACCGTCTTGAACTTTATAACTATACATTTTAGAGCGCAAGCCTACAAAGTGTGTCATAATTTTGCCGTTACATTCATCCTTCATTAGACCGGGGATTTTTTTGTTGGCTAAAGGAATCTTATAGGTGTTATTGGTGGGGTAATCTGAAGTGTCAAATTTTTCTAAATGATCTCCAATAAGACTTTTGTAAACGTCATCACAATTTAATTCATAGATAAAACTATCGGTGTCCGTGTACATTAATTTTAAATTTTCCACCCCCATAGTTGGTAACATGAAATTATAGTGAAAATCATACATACAGGTTTTAGAAATGTCCAGGATAGCCATGCCGATATACAGGGGTTTGTTGAAGAGTAGTTCAGCCTTTTTTAATTCGATAGCCATCAGTTTGTCATCAAAAACTCTTCGACTATGAAATCGGGGGCTGGCTATCAAATTTTTTGCACCATAACGACCCTCGTAAGAAGTAAGTAATTTCACTACCCTGTGAAGCCTAATGTTTTCCATAGTCTTACCGAAGACAGCGTTATTAGCAAGTTTAAATTGATTTTTCTTAAAATTACTTGTGGCCACAGTCCTTAAACGAGTATTCAGCTCGATATAGGACTTTAGCCAAGCTGATTGTCTAAATTTTAATACTTTATGAATTTTGGTTAATTTTAAGCCATGTTCGAGAGCTTGCTTCAAATTGCGATAATGCAGAGTATATTCTTTTTTTGGGTAAAGGGTGGTCATTAATTTGGACAATTTGGAACCTGGAGGTTTGCGGTGTTCTGGACAAAATGGGAAATCCTTGTGCTCGTCATGTAAACTTTCCGGATACTCCAAATCTACTTGTAAAATATATCCGACGGGTGAATCGTCGGGAATCTGAGTAATGTCGATGTTTGTATTGGGCTCCCATTCAAACCCCCCGTAGGGGAGGAACTGTGACATTGCCCACCCATATAAATTGTTTACGTCAAAGTACATAAGATACTTGGACGGTTTAGAAGAATCATATTCGGGCATGTATTTATTGTTAGCTTCAGAGTATCTGTTTGAACAAACAGATATTCCTCCACGTATTGATGACTCAACAAACAGCAACATGTCGACATCTTTTAAAATTTGTAATTTACATTTAGTGTACTTGAGCATACAGTCCCAAGTATATCCGGGCATAGTATAGTACCATGCCGGATCTAGCTGGTAAGTTTCCAGAGCAGTTGATCGAAAGTTTTCCATAACGTCACAAAGAAGGAGAATGTCCGTTCGCATATACAAATCTGCATATTCGCCTAAATTTTGAATTTGGAAAGCTTGCCAAACGTTTTGCGCATGAGTGTAATCATCCGCGGAAATATGACAATCATTTAATTTGTTGTAAAAACTCTCAATTGCTGGAAGACTAGTGGTATCATTTAGCTTATCAATACTATCAACGTAATCGTATGGAAAAACACCTTTCCTCGTCAACAGTTTGAACGTTTCATTAGTCAAGTTACCAAATTCCCTTTTTAATGTAACCAACTCCTCTATTTTTAGTGTAGACACCAACTCATCGAGACTGGTACCCAAAAATCTAAAGGAGTCTATATAGCGAAATTTAATTTTAGTTTCTGGCTCATACTGCGTAAAAGAAATGTATTTTTCCATATTCACGGGTAGTACACTCAAAGGTCCACGTTTAGCAAGATCTCTAATAATAAAATGGCTGTCGTATCCGCTAAGATTATGGAAAACTATGGGCACTACAAATAGTTTTTTGAAGTTCAGATTGCACGATTGATGTGCGAACCCTCTAAATAATCCCGTAAAATGATCATGGTCTTTAACGATAACATCTTTTTCTTTAAACCTATTGTCGCAAATGTGACAGCAGACACCGTTTGCGACAGTAGGCATACAAATAGGAACAATATTTAATAATTTAGATTCAATAAATTTCGCGACATCTAACATTTGATTCGCAAACCAGTCCATGCAATCTTCCCCTCTATAACTATTGTAGTAGGAAATCTGATTATCGTAGCTGCATTTTAAGTAGAAGCCTGCACTAAATGTTTTATGGTGTTGATACTTTTTAGTTGTATGAGATATCTTTTTATCACACTTTTCTAAAATTGACTCGAAATCGGCATAAACGACAAAAGGACATTTCTGCTTGTATACATGATTTTTAAATTCGACGTTATCATATGGGGGGAAAGAAATTTTGCAATCGTTACTATTTACGCATAAAATTTCGTGGTCCGTTAGTTTTTTTTCACTTTGAAAATAATTCAAGCACCTATCACAAATAAACTTTGTATGCCCCTTCTTGTTAAGTTGGCTTGAAACTAGTCTAGACATATTTTTAATCCAACAAAAATGATATTTAATGGTGTTGGTAGTGGTGTCCTCGTTGTTGACGGGAGGAGCCTCGTAGTCGTTTAATTTTGGAAAATATTCATCTTGAATTAAAAGTAAATTTACATGACGCTGCAGTTTATTTTTAGTTAAACGTGCAGGTACCACTACGTAAAATGACCTTTCATTAGTTTGATTTAGTTCTAAAGCGTAAACGTTTACAGAGATATCATTTAACTTTTCAAATTTTGAAATTTGTGTTAGTTTCATAGGCAATTCTAAACCGTCTGTATTCAAAACTGTACTATAGTGGGGGTAAGTAGATGTATATGCAGATTCATTTTTAGCAGGGAACAAAAAACTCGTTACGGCCCAGTAAAAACACGCCAGGTCTGCATTTTTGACGTTTATGCATGCCTTTTTCGTTAATATTTCTTTTGGTAGTGGAATGAAGGATGAACCGTTCCCAATTTCAAATTTGTTAATAGCTACTTCTAATAAATTTATTTTTGACAACGCCCACCCACTGTCTTTTTCTTGAAATTCCGAAAGTTTATTTAAAATAAAATCTACAATGCTTTTATATTCTTGCGCTAAATCCGTCCCCAAATCAACAACGAAATTTGGGGATCCAAAGTATTTAATGTCAATTACTTCCCCACCATCACTATCATTTTTTAAAAAATCGCCACAAAATGTAACATTAACTTTTAGCGATGGTGTATCATCATTTTTTAAAATTTTACAAATTTTCGACTTGAATAATTTAAATGCGGCATGCAAAAAATCTTTAATTTCTTTATGCTTTAAATTTATAATGACCCCCGTTCTAATTCTATTGTTAAAAATCGCGTTTACATCTTCCCATTTAACACCCCCTTTAATACCCCGCCCCTCTCTAATACCTCCCCCTACTACATGGGGAGGTGTTAATTTTATGACACACCGCAACCTTTTTAACTGTCCCATTTTGGTGTAAATTTTTCTTTTTTGCCCTACCGTGAAATTACATTTTTTTATCGCTAAAGAACATTTCCTAAGGTGATTTCTGATTAGTGATAGCCATTTGTTTTTATCTGAATATGTAGAAATATTGTGCTGAGTTTTAATAATTTCTTCAATTTTTTGAAAAGTGAGTGCGAAATTCATGATGGTTCTTAATTTTTCACTATTTTAAAAAGGTCCTTGGAGCGCTACTCTTGGATAACGTGCAGACCAATAAAAATTAAGTTTAGATGTTTAGATCGTCAATATGATTCTTGTATATTGTAGTAGACCTTTTGGGCAGAAAGGTGGCGTTCTCCTCTAATTCTACGAGAATGGATCCCCCAAATTTGGAACGTAGGGTTGCAGGTCCTTTAGCTTAATTATCGGGTTGATTTCAGTATCTGTAGATGAGGTAAATTGGTCTAATTTTTTGAGAAAAACAAAAAAAATTTGAAAAAAAATTTGAAAAAATAAAAAAATTATTAAAGGTACAATAAAAAAAAACTGGAAATTTTTTTTCCAAAAATTTTGAATTTTGAATATTGATACAATTTTATTTTAAGGTCACGAAATCGTGGTCGCGTGACTCACATTTTTTTTTGAAAAATTCGTTTTTTACTTAAAATTTCTTTTTTGAAAATTTGTTTTCCTTAAAATTCTTCATTTTTTGAAAAATTCGCTGTTTTTTGAGAAATTTAACAATTTTTTTGGTGAAAAATTCGTTTTTTTTTTAAGTTTTTTTTTTTTGGAAAATTCGCTGTTTTTCTTCGAAATTTCATTTTTTTTTAAAAATTCGAAATTTTGCTATTTTGTTTTTGAAAAATTATTTTTTCTCAAGATTTCTTTTTTATCAAAAATTTCGTCTAGTTAAAAAAATTGAATTTTTTGAAATTATTTTAAGTTGTATTTTTGTCTGTTTTATCTAAAAATATTAAAAATATCTACAGAGTGTTCGTTTTTTTCGCAAAAAATGAACACATTTTTGTCTTTATTATTATAGGCGAGTATTATTGTAATTATTTAAAATAATTAATATTGTTGTAGTTATTATTTGTAAATGTTTGGACAAAATAAATAAACGGTACGCTTTAACCTCAACCCTTTTTCTATATTTCCTTAAATATATGACCGTATTTTCAATTAAAATAAAAACACGCTAACTATTTTTTTTCGATATTTTTGCGTTTTTTTTTTGATAAATTACAACAGTTTTTTACAATTTCGTCGGGATTTTTTGCTAACGCCATCTTTGAGCCATCGCGCCAACTACGAACTCCGAAATTCCCCGGCGGATGACGCCACAATGTATTATTTCAGTGCCATCTATGGGAGAATTCGAACACGTGAAGTTTCCCATCTTGTTTCGTAGTTGACGCTGAAATAATACATTTAATAAAAATTAACGAGACAATCAAAGGTACTGAAGATAAAATTAAAAAAAATAAAAAGAAAAATTCACAGAATTATATTTATTTGATTCATTAATTTTTTGAAAATACAATTTTATTTTAACTCAACGAAATCGTGGTCGCGTGACACGCATTTTATTTTGGAAAATTGTACGTCCTTTTCGGGGTGATTTCTGGCATATTCCTTCACTTTATCCAGGCAATCGCAGAACATCGGGTTCGAGTCGATCGAATTCACTTTTGTTGCTTTTAAAACGTCGGCGACATTAAAAAGACACGAAATTTTGTTATCGTTTAGATGCAACTCGACTATATCGGTATTTCTTAATAAATTTTCATGGAAACCTTCCATTAAATTATTACTCAGATCTAATCGATCGATTTCTTTTAAATCGGTGAAAGCTTCGGGATCGATTTCTTCGATTTTGTTGTTCATAAAATACAAATCAATATTTTTCCAACTCTTTCTTCTGATATTTTTGAAAGCGTGCGCCGGCAATTTCTGAATTTCGTTGTTTTCGAAATGCAGTTTTCCGAGGTTCGGCGAGTTTTTGAACCACTCCGAATTCCAAACTTTAATTTTGTTGTCCTCTAAGTAAATTGAACGCAAAGATTTCATATCCTCGAAGGCCCGCGGATCTATCGTCGATATTTCATTGGAACTTACATCTAAGAATTGTATTGACACGTTGTTGAATACGCCGTAATCGATGGTTTTTATTTTATTTCCTAAAATATAAAAGACACATTTTACGAAAAATAAGAATTGAAATAATTGTTACGAACTATTAATGATGATATAAAAAATCATGAAAAGTGTGTGTGGAAAAAAACAAATATTTTTACGTACCTGTAAAATCCAAAACGGAAAAATGGGCGTCGGTAAAAGCACCCGCTTTTAATTCTTCCACGTTACAATTGATTATTCTTAATGAATCCCTACATTTGAACATGATCCCGGATATAACACGTTAATATTTTGATTCGATATTTCTATTCTGTCGACACGTTCCGGTAGAAAATTCATCAAGCGATCGCCAGAATCGATGTGTTTTTTTTCAGAAACTCGAGAATTTCCCTTCCATATTTCAATGTCTACATTCTTGAAAGTAACACTATCACAATTTACGTGATACAATAAAAAAATAAAAATTACTACAATGACTTTCGTCATTTCTTCTTCTTCTTCGACAAAATTTTAAATGAATCTGAACAAAATTTGTTTCGATATATAATATTATTGCGACGAAATTAAGAACGCGATATTAAAGGTTATCGAGAGTTATTTTTAAATAAATTTGCGTCATTTCCATTAATGATATCAAATAAAATATTGAAACAACAACAACTAAAACTTTATTTGGGGGTGGAGTATTTGAGAGTTTTAATTGTTGAAATTTTGGCCAAAAAACTTAAATGACTTGTTTTCATAAAAAAAAAACAATTATTAAATCGAACATTTCGTTCTTTAAAACGTCGTTATTTTTCTTTCAAATATTAATTCGTGTGTAGTCAAATACGAAATTTGACAGAACCAAAGAGTGGAAAAGTTTCGAAAATTCAATAAAACCGGGCGCACGGAGAATCGATGATGTAAACGCAAAAATATTTTTTATAAAAATTAGAAAGTTATCTGAAAATTTGGAGATCACTAAAAGACAATAAAAACTACATTTTTACACGGTTGAAAACTTTCGCACACCGGGGGAAATTTTTTAGGGGGCGACAACAGCGAAATTTTTAAATTGCGACCCCTGTCGAGTTTCACCCTATTTTAAAGGTAACGAAAAAAGAAATACATCCCCAAAACCAGTTACGCTACCAAAAATGAAAAAAGAAACACTCGTCGACTTTTCTCGTTTTCGAAATGACCGAAACGCCCGTAAATGTAATTCCGAACCCTTCGTGGCACATCCCTGCTTTTTTGTCTTGATTTAATTCGAGTACGGCATTTTGCGAATCGTTTTTATTGTTTCTGGATTTGTTGCGTACGTTCTACTGTTTAGAAACCCGGCGAAAGAAAAAAACGAGCGGTGCAAGATCAGGAGATCGTGCCGGCCATTCGATTTCATTTCTTCTCCAAATCCGAGGGAACTTAAGAAGTCTCGGACCGCTCGACTAAAATGTGGATCTCATTTTCGAACAATTCCGAATTTCCGTTAATCAAAATAGGACCGAATGCTCTGTCTCCCTCGCATTAATTTTCCGCGGTGTCCGAGTAATTTTTTTTTAATACGGTTTCTACGGTTTAATTTTATTGATTTCAATTCTTGTTTATTCTAATGTTATTTGAAGAAAATTTGAGCCTCGCTCACGGTATTTGAAATGGAATCTTTGCGGTTGAGTTTTGTTGATTTCTTTTTTCAGTTCGAACAATTTTTTTTTATTTGCAATTATTATTTTCCGGGATAATTTAGTTTCGTTTCCAGTAAAAAAATACTGCCAAAAAAGTGTTGACCGCTCAAAACTTTTTTCTCGTGGTTGTAAAAAATCTTACAGAAATATTCATTAAAAAAATGAGAATCGCCCGTTCGTTTCTTCAATATTTCTTTCCGAATTAAATTTCGTATCAGATCGTTTTATTTTTGTTTTCCGAGTTTCTAATCCTCTAAAAATATTTTTTTTTTCATCTTTTAATGTAATTTTATAATTTTTACGATTTGAAGCGAACACGTATCATTAAGTGAGTTGATGCTTTTAAAAGATTTTTTTGGATTCGATAATTTTAATAAATGTTTGTTATTTTCAACCAATTTTGTGGAATTCCAAGTTTTAGATCAAAAAGGTCATCGGAATAAAAAAAATGTAGATTAAAATGAGACCGATCGATTTCATTAATTTTCTCTGAAAATCGTTTCGATTCTGTTATTTATTAATTATCCATTTTTTTACGAGAGTGTTCTTACATTGTAAAATAAATATACGGGTTGGCCCAATGAAAAAACTTGATGAGGAGGTTTCGAACAAAATTATCGTAGGAATAGACTTTTGTTTCGAGGGGGACATATTTTATAGGGAACGAGGAGGGTCGAGTCGCATATCGTTTGAAAGTCCGTCGAATTCTCTAAACAACAACGATATGTAGTTTTTTAAGTTCGGAAGTGTTGATTAAAATTAGACAGATATTTTCCTCCCTTCTTTCTTATCTGATTTCGGTCACTTTTCCGCAAACTCTTTGATCCTCTAAAATTGTTTTTTTACAGTGTATCCAAGAGTTTCAATCTATATTTCAAAAGATTCTTTGAAGAATTTTTGCACATTTATTTGAATCCTAATTATCTAAATTTAAATTGTCCCGGCCAGTTTCATTTAATATACGAACAAATCTTGATACATTATTGTTAATACTGTGGCATATTAAAATTACTTTCCGCCCCTACAGCAACTTCCTCGACGATGAATATAAATACAGGTTGAAATATTGATTTTTCTTTAGAGGACAAATATTTTCGGTTTGTTTAGACGGCAAAAGATACGTTAAAGGGAAACTTTCCAATAAATGGCTCGAACGAAGAGGAACTGTTACGCGGTCAGCTAGATCACCGGGCTTTACACCGTCGGATTTTTTCAAATATTGAAAGAGCTGAATCTGATCCGAGACGAAGAAATCCAGTGCGAGGACCGGCTTTCACCCCAGAGGTTAAAATTTGCTAGAGAACACATCGATTGGGCTGATGAAGATTAGGAAAGAGTTCTTTGGTCAGATGAAAGCGGATAGACGTCGAAGACCAAATGAAAGATATTCTCAATGTAACATCAGATTATTTGGTGGAGGGTCAGTTATGTTTTGGGGAGGAATTTCTTTAACTGCTCGTACTCACTTGGTGGCCATTAATAAGGGCAGTTTAACAGCAGATACATAAGGGAGATACTGCAAGAACGTGTGATACCATTTGCCCCTTACGTTGGTGAGAATTTTTTGTTCCACCAAGATAATACTGGATCGTATGTTGCACATATTGTTAAAAATTGTTTTAATGAGGTTGGAATTGAAACTGTGGATTAGCCAGCAAACGGTCCTGATCTTAACCCAATTTGAATTTTTAAAATTTTTCCGTTCGGTACTTGTTACTTTCTTGTATCGTAATTGTGTAGTTTATTTAAAATTTATAAACATTTTTATTATTATTATTATTAGTAAAAGTACAAGCTCCTAAAACGCCTCATCGAATTCTTTAAAATAAGGGTAATTTTAAAAACCATTAAAACGAGTTTATTAGGAGCTTTTAATAACAAAACTAATATCAGAGATGATGAAGATGATGAACTTTTAGGTGATACAGACCAGACAACAGATAAAATGAATGAATTTTTCATAAATGTGGGTCAATCAAAACTTTGCTCAAAAAATTCGTGTTCCTCAATTCATTAAGTATTTACAAAAATTTGATATTCATGTAAATAAAAAACATATAGACTCTATACATAGTTAATAATTATAATTCACTTTTAGTTTTTGTTGATAAATGAAATTTTTAAGATTATTTTTTTTTGTAAATTGAAAAAGTTTCAACATTTTTCGTAATTATGTTATTATTACGTATTATTTATTATTCATCGATGAAATTGATTTAATTCAGTTTGGATTTTACTTGGCAAAAGTCTCAGATGATGTTAATAAAAATTATCGAAAGCAGGTTAAGTTAAACTAAAAGAACATTCTAAAACTGTGTTTTTTTTTTGAAACGCGATTAAATTATTAAATGAAAATTTGGTTACCTAAAATTAACATGACGGATTTAGAAAACAAGATAAAAAAGTCATATAGAAGGTAAAAAAATATTGAAAAAAAAAAATTAAAGTTTCAGCCAATTCGAAAGACATTTCTTTTTCACGAAAAATTTTGACGTATAATTGATATTTGAAAAAGTCGTTTTTATTTTTTATTAAAAATTCATTAAAATTGGTCAATGTTGCTCATATTGTGCAAAACCATTTTAACGAGGTTGGAATTGAAACTGTAGATTGGCCAGCAAACGGTCCTGATCTTAACCCAATTGAGAACGTTTGGGACATGATCTATCGCCGTTTCAAGAACTTCCTAAATTGCGTTTGCCAGCCAATTAAGCGAATTAAAAAGACAATTTATTTGTGAAAATGATTTACCGGATATTAATATAAATTGTGTGTAAATTATCATCCGGACTAATAAAACGATTGTTACTAAAGTTGAAGTAATAAAATATATTAATTACGTTTTATTATTGAATTTCCATAAATGTATCGTTGTGTCAGTGCGGTTTGTGGTTTTTAAATGATTTATCTTTTGCCTTCCACCAGTTTTCCGCCGTCGAAACTAGGGACGCGATATCGACATTTTTATTCGGTTTTATAGTGTTTTAACGTTATCTCATCTCATCACCATTATTTTATTTTTCTTGTTTTTTTTTACCTGTTGCAAAATAGGAGAAAAGAAACTTTGATTGCAGAAAATTAAACGAAAATAAAAAAATTGAAGAGGAATAAAAACCGTTCGACGACCCGGTTATCAATAATTATAATTTTTTTTTTACAAGATTCTTTTTAGACTTAACTTTATCGAGAAAAGAAATATATATTTATATGTTGAAACGGTCAACATCGAAACTAATTTATTTTTTCTTATTATTATTTCGAAAAAAATTAACGAAATACTCATGATTATATAAAATATTTATTTTTAAAAATCACAGGAGCATACAAAAATATATTATAATAATATAAAATAAATAATAATAAGTAATAGTAAATAGAACAATAATAACAATTAACAGGAAGAAAAAAAATACATTTAATAAAAATTAACGAAGCAATCAAAGGCACTGAAGTTAAAATGAAAAGAAAAAGAATAATTTCCAGAATTATAATAATAATTATTATGTTTATTTCATTGATTAATTTTGAAAGTACAATTTTATTTTAACTCAATGAAATCGTGGTCGCGTGACACGCATTTTATTTTGGAAAATTGTACGTCCTTTTCGGGGTTATTTCGGGCATATTCCTTCACTTTATCCAGGCAATCGCAGAACATCGGGTTCGAGTCGATCGAATTCTCAAATTTTGCTTTAAAAACGTCGGCGACGTTCAAAAGACAGCATATTTTGTTATCGTTTAGATACAAATTGTTTATATCGATATTTCTTAATACATTTTCGTGGAAACCTTCCAATAAATTATTACTCAGATCTAGTACATGGATTTTTTTTAAATCGGTGAAAGCTTCGGGATCGATTTCTTTGATTTTGTTGTTCTTAAAAAACAAATAAACATCTGTCCTTCTCTCTCCTTTGATATTTTTGAAAGCGTGCGCTGGCAATTTCTGAATTTCGTTGTTTTTGAAATTCAGGAATGCGAGTTTCGGCGAGTTTTTGAACCACTCCGAATTCCAAACTTTAATTTTGTTGTGATTTAAGTCAATGATCAGCAAAAATTTCATATCGTCGAAGGCCTGCGGATGTATCGTCGATATTTCGTTGGAATTTAAATATAAGTATTTTATTGACACGTTGTTGAATACGCCGTAATCGATGGTTTTTATTTTATTTTCTAAAATATAAAAGACACATTTTACGAAAAATAAGAATTGAAACGGTCATTACGAACGATTAATGATGATATAAAAAGCGTGAAAAGTGTGTGTGTGGAAAAAAATAATTATTTTTTACGTACCACTTAAATCCAAAATAAATAAATCGGCGCCGGTAAAAGCACCCGCTTTTAATTCTTCCACATTACAATTGTTTATTATTAATCTATTTTTTACATCTGAAATTGATCCTCGGTATAATACGGGAATATTTTGATTCGATATTTTTATACTGACGAAATCTTCTGATAGAAAATTCTTCAAGCGATCGCTAAAACAGATGTGTATTTTTTCATAATTACCAAAATAATGCTTCATTATTTCAATGTCTATATTCTTAAAACTAACTTCACAAGTTACACGATAAAACAAAAAAATTAAAAAAAATACACCGATATCCATCATTGTTTCGTATTCGATAAAATTTTAAATGTATCTGAACAAAATTTGTTTCGATGCCATATATATATATATATATATATAAATATATTATTATTGCAACGAAATTTAGAACGCGATATTAAAGGTTATCAAAAGTTATTTTTAAATAAATCTGCGTAATTTCCATTAATTATATCAAGTAAAATATTGAAACAACAACAAATTCCTTTAAATCAACAAGTAACATTTTTTTCGATTTTTTTTCTACATTTTTCGATTAATTTTCGACTTTTTTCCGATTTTTTTCTACATTTTCAATTTTTTTCGATTTTTTTTCAATTAATTTTCGACTTTTTTTTTATTTTTTTCAATCAAGTAAAATATTGAAACAACAACAACAAATTCCTTTAAATCAACAAACTAAAATTTTATTTGGGGGGTGGAGTCTTTGAGAGTTTTAATTGTTGAAATTTTGGCCAAAAAACTTAAATGACTTGTTTTCATCAAAAAAAAAACAATTATTAAATCGAACATTTCGTTCTTTAAAACGTTGTTATTTTTCTTTCAAATATTAATTCGAGTGTAGTCAAATATCAAATTGGACAGAATCAAAGAGTCGAAAAGTTTCGAAAATTCAATAAAACAGGGCGAACGGAAAATCGGTCATATAAACGCAAAAATATTTTTTATAAAAATAAGAAAATTAGTTCAGAGAGCAGAAATTTATCTGAAAATTTAGAGATCACTAAAAGACAATAAAAACTACATTTTTACACGGTTGAAAACTTTCGTACACATGGGGATATTTTTTAGGGGGCGACAACAGCGAAATTTTTAAATTGCCACCCCTGTCGAGTTTCACACTATTTTAAAGGTATCGAAAAAATAAATTTACGCTACCAAAAATGAAAAAAGAAACACTCGTCGACTTTCCTCGTTTTCGAAATGACCGAAACGCCCGTAAATGGAATTCCGAACCCTTTGTGGCACGTCCCTGCTTTTTTTTCTTGATTTAATTCAAGTACGCCATTTTGCAAATCGTTTTTATTGTTTCTGGATTTGTTGCGTACGTTCTACTGTTTAGAAACCCGGCGAAAGAAAAAAAACGAGCGGTGCAAGATCCGGAGATCGTGCCGGCCATTCGATTTCATTTCTTCTCCAAATCCCACGAACTTAAGAAGTCCGCTTAACTAAAATGTGGATCTCATTTTCGAACAATTCCGAATTTGTAATTTTTTTTTAATACGGTTTGAGCCCCGCTCACGGTGTTTGAAGTGGAATCGTTGCGGTTTTAGTTTTGTTGATTTCTTTCTTCAGTTCGAACATTTTTTTTTATTTACATTTATTACTTTCCGGGATAATTTAATTTCGTTTCGATTAAAAAAATACTGCCAAAAAAGGGTTGACTGCTCAAAAAACTTTTTTCTCGTGGTTGTAAAAAATCTTACAGAAATATTCATTAAAAAAATGAGAATCGCCCGTTCGTTTCTTCAATATTTCTTTCCGAATTAAATTTCGTATCAGATCGTTTTATTTTTGTTTTCCGAGTTTCTAATCCTCTAAAAATAATTTTTTTTTCATCTTTTAATGTAATTTTATAATTTTTACGATTTGAAGCGTACACGTGTCGATCATTCGGTGAGTTGATGCTTTTAAAAGATTTTTTTGGATTCGAGAATTTTAATAAACCAATTTATATCATGTTTGTTATTTTCAACCGATTTTGTGGAATTCCAAGTTATAGATCAAAAATGTTGTCGGAATAAAAAAAAATGTAGATTAAAATGAGACCGATCGATTTCATTAATTTTCTCTGAAAATCGTTTCGATTCTGTTATTTATTAATCCTCCATTTTTTTACGACAATGTTCTTGCATTGCAAAATAAATATTGTAACAGAGACACTCGGTATATTTTTGGGTAAAATTAGGGATTTGAAATTACTCAGAGTGGCGAACACATGGTTCAGATTTGGCAGTTAGCACTTAAAGCGACATAAAAATTTATAGTTTTTAACAGATAAATCTTTTGAATTACAGTAAATACGAAAGATTAAGTGTCATCTGTTTTGTGAAAGTGACCATTTCGGAAGAATGGTTACAGAGAATTCTTGGGAAAAACCATTTTTACAGTCGATACTGCAAGCCATAAATTAGTCACGGAAAGAATAATTTGCCGCACATGTTAAAGTATAAATATAAATATATATAAAAAGTATATTGTTAGTAGATTTATTTAAATAAGAAGTATTTATTTGTATAATTAAGGGAGCGGTTAGATAGATTGTTTAAAACTAATAATTCAATTAATAATTCAATATAGTTAAAGATATATAATTTAATATTGTAATTTTGGCCAACTTTATCAGTGGGGTTCCGAATGGGTCAGAAAAGAACCACATGGTCGGAAAGAGGCTAATTCCCGAAAAATAGCCAAGAATCGTTCGGATTGGTCGAAAAGGAAGTGGGCTGAGTTAAATTTCAGTGATTAAGTCGAGGAAATTAGGAATATGGGATAAGATTTGACCCTTAAGGACAATATTCGCGCTAAAGATAGGTTCGGGCAGTTAACGAAATTGAGAAATATCGTCATTTGAATTCTGCGCTTCGATTGATTAACTTCAAGATTTTGCTAGTTCTTCGTCTCGTTTTGCTCAAGAGTAAGTAATCACTTTGTAGTAAATTCAATTAAATTCGGTTAAGTCGTGTCGCGTATAATAACTCCCACTGGTAAACTCAGTCATTCAAATTTAGCAAGATTATTTGTGTATTGTAAAAAAAGGGTATAGATACGTGAAATTGTTTCGTTTAGTCATTGATTGCAGTTTTAATTCATGTGTAAAATCGTTCTCAATAAATAAGGAAAAAACCCAACATTTGGTCTTTTACTCGTCTCCCGTAACATAAACGTGACAGTGCCGTATTAGTGTAATCCGTATAGTTAAATTCGCGCCTCCAGCGATGGTCCACGCCGCCATTATCACTTGAGAGGACGAAGGCTTAACCTGGTAAGTAGTCTTGTCTAATTAAAGTATGTAATTCACTAAAGACCGCTCGACGCAAGCCAACCTCATAGAGATTTTAGTAATATTATGGCATAATCTAAGTATAAAAACAAGTCATATTAAATTAGAATTGAAGACCAGCCTACAAACGGGGGGCACTGTTATAATATACAGGCCCAACGAAAAAACTTGATGAAGAGGTTTTGAACAAATTTATAAAAAAAAAATTACCTACCCATAAACAATTAATCAGGTTAAGTATCTTAATAATTAACGAGTTATTTAGCCTTTTAAGAATTATTTCTTTTTGTTTTTTAAACTTTTTAACTTTGCCCGTTTTTTCTTTAATAATCGCACCAAAATTTGTTTTTTTTTAGGGGCATGCAACTCATTTTACGTTATAATGATAAGTTGGTTGCATAAGTCATACTTTTAAAGTGTATGCAACCAGTTTTACGTTTTAGCGTAATGATGGTTGCGTGCGCTGCAGGTGCAAATCGAGAATAATGAATGATTCTTTTCAGTCAAAATTTAGATTCATTTCTAAATTTTCAGGCGAAATCACAATTTTTTTCGCACTTTTGAAAAATTAGCATTTTTTTCTCAAAATTTCGTATTTTTCGAAAAATTCGCTTTTTTTGTTTTTTAAAACCACTCTTCTTCTTAAAACCGCGCACTTTTTCTGTAAATTTGATATTTTCTCTAAAAATCGTACTTTTTTAAAAAGTACTCACCTTGAAAAAGTTTTGCTTTTTTACCAAATTCAAAATTTTGAAAAAGGGCAAGGGCCCAGCTCTATAGTGGCCCAGCTCTATAGTGGATACGCCTGTGATGCGATAACTATAGTTAAGCAGTGTCCAGCGCGGTTAGTAGTTGGATGGGTGACCACCAGCGAACACCGTATGCCCGTACAGCCTGCAGCGACTAGTAGCATATCACAGCTCGCAGGCACTATACCAATGAGCACGAGGTATAGTGGAGATATGCCGTCTTTCGGAGGAGACGTTAAGCTGTCGGTCCCGAGTCCATGGATGTTGGGCTCGTTAAAGATCCCTACCTCGGGTTGGAATACCTGAGGATTCGGCAAAATTTCCGGTTAGGGGTAGCGTAAATTACTTTTTGAAATTATTTTAAGTTGTATTTTAGTCTGCTTTATTTTAAACTATTAAAAATATCGACTGACTGTTCGTTTTTTTCGTAAAAAACTAACACATTTTTACCTTCATTGAACACTTTACTTTATTATTAATAGGCGACTTTTTTTTTGTAATTATTTAAAATAATTAATATTGTTATAGTTATTATTTGAAATATATTGTAAATTACAATAAACATTTTGGCTTTGATTGTTTTTTTTCACCGATTTTATTATTGATTATCGCCGTTCCCGGTAGCGTTAACACAACTTTTTTAGCTTCTTTCTCATTAGCGATTAAACGGATGAAATTTCGTAATAAATAACTAAATGTTAATTTTTAGATTTCATTAGACGAAATTATAGATTCAGAAGATAACAAACCTAAAAAGAGATACCTATTATTGGAAAATTTTTTGTTGGAATCACGGGCTAGTCATAACCTCATTTTTTACAAATATCTATTGGAAATGTTTTTGAGGTTTTATCATTAATTTGTGCCTGAGTCCCGCTTTTAGAGAGAGAAAATATTGTTTGCCTTATTTGCCGGCTACAAATGTTCAAATAACGAACATATTAACCGCTCTTAAAGGTAGGTAGAAATGGTGGTACAATATTGGATTTATTAGGTACATATTTAAATTTTTCCAATGTAATTTATTTATTATATATTTAACAAAATTCGCTTTCAGAAATTGCTAACCGTAAATTTGTATCACGCGGTGTAGAACTAAATTCATTTTTCTAAATTTAGATCATTTAGAAATAGTTGTTAGGAGATAAAGTTTTATGGAAAAGATCTCCGCAAGTTTAATATATCTAATTACGATAACACAATTATTTTTGGTGTTGAACAAGTGGTAATTATGAATATTATTAGTTATGACTTAACACACGTTATTTTATTGTTGTAGGTGCAAGATTTGGAGAAAAAGTTTATAAAAGAATGCAAACCGGATCGTCATATAATTGCACGTCGATTTCCTACCCAATTTAGTTCTTTCTATAAAAACCATCGGACAAGGAATAGATATTGTTTAGAAAATCCACCTAAAATGTTAATTCACTAATTAGAACAAACGTATTTTATTGCATTCTTTAATTCGTTTTAAAATGTTTCAGTTAAGAAGATTTAAGGTTACTTACAACTTTACACTACACATTTTTTTTGGAAATTAAATAAATGTTATTTAAAAATTCTTTTTTAGATATGAAAACTGTATAGTTGATTCGTAAACTAGAAAACATCTGAATGTTTTGCTAAGGACTCTGAATACATTTCACCTAGAACGATAGAAGAAATATTTCAATCACTAAAAATTATATATGTATATATATATATATAAACACGTAAGAACAAAATTGTAGAGATTCCAATTAAAGCGCAGAGCACCGTTTATAAGTATAATAATTGTGGTTTAAATAATACATATATAAAAGTTGATTGGAATCGGACCTGTTTTTCATAAAGTTACAGGTAACTTAAGCTGTATAATACAAAATAATTGAACGGGGAATAAAGTTAAACTTACCTTTATCGATTATTTTAATAATTTTTGAGAATGTTTAACTCTACTCACACAATGCAAACATTTAGCTCTAGTACATCAACCGATATGAATCATTGGTCCAAGTAGTAAAATAGTAAGATTTGCTGTATTCCAATATTGTTGCTTTGTAACTTTGTGTTTTCAACCGGTGTATTGTTCTTTACTTGGAATGTTCTACTTGTTGATGCACATACTTTTAAAAATCGAGCACGTTGCCGAGTCAATTTCTTTGTTTTTAAGTATATACAATATGTCTGAAAAAGTTGGCAACATATGAGAATTTTTTTTATTTGTAATGTTACGAAAAAAGTTATTCTTTATAAAAAGTTGTGCATAGCCCACAAAGTAAAACGCAAATGTCAGATGTTAATTTTTTAAATCGTACACGAGGTTTGTCAAAAAATATGAATTTGATACAAAAGTAAAGTACCTTTATTTTTTACAATATCGAAAACTTTAATTATAAAAAGTTGTTCGAAATAGAAAACTATGTTTTAATATGCAATTAGATCATACTACTTAAAAAAATTATGTTATTTTTACAAATTGTTCTCAAAATATTAAATGTAATTTTCAGGTGTCGATAGGAATTAAAAATTACGTTTTAAGTGCTTACTTTACTCATTATCTCATTGCAAAAATTGATAAATTTTGTGTATAACAGTAGAAAATACATTATTCTGTTGGGTATTACTTATTTATTACTGATTTAAGTTCATTGCTAAAATATTTCAAATCAACAAATAAACATTTGAGGTGTGTTGACTTGTTAAATAAGATAAAAGTTGACGTATTTCACAACTAAAATTTGCAAAATTTAAGTTGAAATTGAAGTGGTCAAAATATTCCTATTAATCTTTTGCAATTTGTGGACACCCCGTACATCTAATGTCAAATGTAAATACCTGAATATTATTATTTTCGAAAGCAAAGATTTTCATGAAGATTAACTTTTTTTCGTAAAACTTACAATAAAAAAGTTTCCCATATGTTGCCAACTTTTTCAGACATATTGTGTAAGTATAAAATATAAATAACTCGTAATGATAGAATTGACGGTTATAAAATTATTTCCAGTTAAAATAAAATGTGTATGTGTTAGATTATTTGTAATTTGCTTTCATAAATATTAAAGTGTCATTTTCCAGGGACAGTTGAAGAAACGTACAGAATTGTATCTATAAACCTCAAGAAATATGTTTACTAGGTCTACGTAGATGTATCTTATTTAACAAATATCAGAAACTTGTTTTGATATGAGAAGAATAATATATGTATCAGAACAATAAATAAATCGTTTCAGATCCATATCCAGTGAGTAATAGATCAGTAATATGTTATAAATATCAGAAAGTAATATTACTAAAATATTCTCTATATTAAATAATACCTCTAGAAAAGTATTGTTCAAATATGAAAGAATCAAAATGACACAAGTTTCATTTATATATTTCGATTAATATTGATCCTTCAGATTTGAACTACATATATATATATATATATATATATATATATATATTTCTAGATGCGGTATTTAATATGGAGAATATTTCGCTAAAATTATGGTATTTTAATTAATTATGGTATAAAATTTATAATAAATCGAAGATTACCTGAAGCAAAATAATATCTTTGTTGGGATCTTTAATGAGCATTTTTAGATTGTCTATATCGGTGAAATAGAAACGAATGTTCCATTGAATAATGATTAGAGGAGTGAAAAATAAAATCAAGAACGCAGTCAGTAAAGATTAACCCCTCTGGAATGATCACGAGTTACATAGTGAAAGATTGACATTGATTCTATTTGTCTTGTTTCAGATTCGTGATAGCTTTGACCACATCTATTTGGATTTAACCCTCTACTTCTTCTTCTCCTTCTTCTTCTACAGAACCTCTAATATAAGTCTTGGATATAGATTTTGGAGTAGATGAGATAGATCGATGTCTTCCAAATTGAAGAATTCAAGCGTAAACGACAAATAAAAGGCGATGAAAAAAAAGTGACGGGGGCGCATTTAATAATGGATACTACTACTACTATATGTAAACTTCATAATTTTGCGAATATACTGAGTGTTCCTAATTACGGTTTGCAGACAGACGATATATCTGTCTTGTGTGAAAAAAATAAATTAGAAATGTTCGATGACATTTTAATGCGTTTCTCATGATATTTCTAAAAACAAATTTTAGTTTTGTTAAACTTTAAGGTGGTTTCCAAAAAGTTATTAAAGCAAATGACAATTTAGAGCTTTATTAGAAGGGTATTAAAATGCCGTAGAAATTTTTAACAAATGGAACATTTAAATTTTTTTTGATCACTATGAACAAGCAAACGCTGATTTAAATTGCTTTTATAAGAAAATGATTTTTCACAAACTGAACACTTGTATTTTTCTTCACAACTTGATGAGTTTTTTATTTACTGAAGATTCGTATTCTTCTCTGTTGGTGTGAAGAACATTTTTGTCTAAAAAAAACATGTAATAAAAAATAACGAAACAATTAAAGGCACGAAAGATAAAATGAAAATAAACAGAAGAAATATGAGGAAAAATAGCGGAAATAAGGGAAGAATATTAATTATTGAAGGAATTTGAGGATTGGGAACAAATAACACGTGTGGGCAGTAAAAAAGAAAAATTCACAGAATTACATTTATTTGATTTATTAATTTTTTTGAAAATACAATTTTATTTTAAGTCAACGAAATCGTGGTCGCGTGTCTCGCATTTTATTTCGGAAAATGTTACGCTCTTTTTAGGGTGTATTTGGGCATATTCCTTCACTTTTTCCAGGCAATCGCAGAACATCGGGTTCGAGTCGATCGAATTCACAAATTTTGCTTTTAAAACGTCGGCGACATTAAAAAGACACGAAATTTTGTTATCGTTTAGATACAAACTGTATATATCATCAATATTTCTTAATAAATTTTCATGGAAACCTTCCAATAAATTATTACTCAGATCTAGTACATGGATTTTTTTTAAATCGGTGAAAGCTTCGGGATCGATTTCTTTGATTTTGTTATTATTAAAAATCAAATCGACATCTATCCATTCCCCTTGTTTGAAATTTTTGAAAGCGTGCGCGGGCACTTTCTGAATTTCGTTGTTTTTGAAATTCAGGAATTCGAGTTGTGGCGAGTTTTTGAACCACTCCGAATTCCAAACTTTAATTTTGTTGTCATTTAAGAAAATTGTATACAAAGATGTGATATCGTCGAAGGCCCGCGGATCTATCGTCGATATTTCGTTGGAACTTAAATCTAAGATTTGTATTGACACGTTGTTGAATACGCCGTAATCGATGGTTTTTATTTTATTTGCTAAAATATAAAAGACACGATTAATGATGATATAAAAAAAGCGAGAAAAGTGTGTGTGTGTGTGGAAAAAAATAAATATTTTTTACGTACCACTTAAATCCAAAGCGATTAAATCGGCGTCGGTAAAAGCACCCGCTTCTAATTCTTCGACGTTACAATTGTATATTCTTAACACATTTTTTACATTTGAACATGATCCGGGATATAACACAGAAATATTTTGATTCGATATTTCTATTTTGTCGATATCTTCCGGTAGAATACTCATCAAGCGATCGCTAAAATCGATGTGTTTTGGTTCAGAAATTCCAGAATTTCTCTTCTCTATTCTAATGTCTACATTCTTAAAACTAACTTCACAAGTTACACGATACAACAAAAAAATAAAAAAAATTACACTAATTTTCATCATTTCTTCTTACTCTTCGATAAGATTTTAAATGTATCTGAATAAAATTGGTTTCGATGCCATATATATATATTATCGCAACGAAATAAAGAACGCGATATTAAAGATCATCAACAGTTATTTTTATCGATTATTTCAAAACAAATAAGTAAATCTGCGTCATTTCCATTAATTATATCACATAAAATATTGAAACAACAACAAATTCCTTTAAATCAGCAAGTAAAATATTTTTCTACATTTTTCATTTTTTTCGATTTTTTCAATTAATTTTCGATTTTTTTCAATTAATTTTCGACTTTTTTTTAATTTTTTTAATCAAGTAAAATATTGAAACAACAACAACAACAAATTTCCTTAAATCAACAACTAAAATTTTATTTGGGGGGTGGAGTATTTGAGAGTTTTAATTGTTGAAATTATGATCAAAAAACTTAAATGACTTGTTTTCATCAAAAAAAAAACAATTATTAAATCGAACATTTTGTTCTTTAAAACGTTATTTTTCTTTCAAATATTAATTCGAGTGTAGTCAAATATCAAATTTGACAGAACCAAAGAGTCGAAAAATTTTGAAAATTCAATAAAACCGGGCGCACGAAGAATCGGTGATGTAAAAAAAAAAGAAAATTAGTTGAGTTTTCTTGATTCCTTTTTTCGGCAAAAAATACAGAACTTTTCGAATAAATAACCCCAACTCAGAAATATAATTTGAAGTAAAGTCAATAACACAATTTTCCTCGTTCAAGTTAGAAAGTGAAATTTATTTTATTGCCCGGAACAATTTTTGTTTATTTGCGTTTATTACTTTTCGGGGATAATTTAATTTCATTTTCATTAAAAAAAATACTGCCAAAAAAAGTGTTGACGCTCAAAACTTTTTTTCTCGTGGTTGTAAAAAATCTTACAAAAATATTCATTAAAAAAATGAGAATCGCCCGTTCGTGTTTTCAATATTTCTTTCCGAATTAAGTTTTGTATCAGATCGTTTTATTTTTGTTCTCCGAGTTTCTAATCCCCTAAATAAATAAATTTATTTTTTTTTCATCTTTTAATGTAATTTTATAATTTCTAGGATTTGAAGCGAACACGTGTCGATCATTCAGTGAGTTAATGCTTTTAAAAGATTTTTTTGGATTCGATAATTTTAATAAATGTTTGTTATTTTCTACCGATTCTATAGAATTCCAAGTTTTAGATCAAAAAGGTTATCGAAATAAAAAAAAATGTAGATTAAAATGAGACCGATCGATTTCATTAATTTTCTCTGAAAATCGTTTCGATTCATTTATTTATTAATTCTCCATTTTTTTACGAAAGTGTTCTTGCATTGTAAAATAAATATACGGGGTGGCCCAACGAAAAAACTTGATGAGGAGGTTTCGAACAAATGCATAAGTCATACTATTTAAAAGGATACCTGATATTTAACCTCGCATTTTATCTTCTGCTGGTACAGGTGAATGTCTTCTGCTAAAAATCTGGTTTCGTTATTTATTGTCTGTTTAATTACATCCTTGTTGTCAAATTATGATTTAAAAACTTAAGATTAGTTCTTGAATTTTTAATGTGCTCTAAAATATAGTGAAAATTTCCTAAAACCACGATTCTTATGTTTTATTTTAATTGTTAATTTCATAACTAAAAGTTCTTAATTACTTATACTATTTTGTAGGTATAATTTTGTAATTTTTTATTAAAATAAATTCTGTTTTGACGTTAAAAAATAATTTAAAATAAAATTTCTAGCGTCATATGGAATTTTGTAATGAAAATATTTTAAATGACTAATTCTATGAAACTATATTTTTTATAATATGAAAGTATCTCTGTTTTTATTTTAAATAATGTATAATTTATTTTTACCTGTTTGATACATATTTGAAAATTTCCTAAGCATTTTTTTACAAATATTTTACAGATTTTAAAACGTTAAAAAATAATTTAAAATACAATTTCTAGCATCATATGGAATTTTGTAATGAAAATATTTTAAATGACTAATTCTATTAAACTATATTTTTTATAATATGAAAGTATCTCTGTTTTTATTTTAAATAATGTATAATTTATTTTTACCTGTTTGATACATATTTGAAAATTTCCTAAGCATTTTTTTTAGAAATATTTTACAGATTTTAAAATTTCAAATTATTTGTATTAAAATTCTTCTTCAGAAAATTACTAAATTTGACTATATTATAGATTTAAAAGGATACCTGTAATTTTGACCGACTTTAACCTCGCATTCGAAAGATCGGTGAATACCTTCCGCTAAAACTGGTTTCGTTTATTCTGTTTAATGACATCCTTGTTGCCAAATTATACTTAACATTAGTTCTTGAATTTTTATTGATCTCTAAAATGTAGTAAAAATTTCCTAAAACCATGATTCTTATGTTTTATTTTAATTGTTAATTTCATACCTAAAAGTTCTTAATTACTTCTACTATTTTGTAGGAATAATTTTGTAATTTTTTATTAAAATAAATTCTATTTTGACGTTAAAGAATAATTTAAAATAAAATTTCTATCTAAAATTAGAGAAAGTTAAAAAATATAATAAAATTTGATTAGCATCATATGGAATTTTGTAACGAAAATATTTAGAATTACTAATTCTATGAAACTGTGTTGTATATTTTATAATACAAAAGTGTCTCTGTTTTATTTTAAATGTGTTTATTTTTACCTGATACATATTTGAAAATTTTTTTTACACATATAATTTTGCCATTTCAAATTAATTATATTAAAATTCTCTTTCAGAAAAAATATTGTTAATTTCATACTATAAAATTTAAAGGATATCTGAAAAACTTTTAACTTTGCATTCGAAACGTCTTGTCTGTAAATGTGAAGACATACCTTTCGCCAGGTTTTTTACCCGATTTCCTTTTAAGTATTTTTTAAAATATTTTACAAATTTCAAATTATATTAAAATTCTCTTCCAGAAAATTTCTAGATTTCTTGATAATATGAAAGTGTCTGCTAAAATGTGAATACCCTTTTCAAGTGCAACGTTTTTTTCTACAAGGCCTTTGTTAATTTTGAAAAATACATGTTTAAGACCTTTGCAAACCACTCTTTGAAAAAAGAAATCTGGGTATATCAACTGAAGATGCAGGCTTGTTATTATCAGTACAATGCCAAAAGCCAAAATACTTAGCAATTTTATCATTAAGTTATTTTTGTTTTAATTTTCAGAATCCTATTTTCTATTATTTTTTAATTTTTTAATATTTTACTTATTACATTAATTTTTGTTTCAGACGTTGGACTTGACAAATGAAATTCCTGATGATGATGGCTTTGACTTAATGATCAAAGATATCATCATCAATACCTGTGCCTCCAGTTCTGCAGTTCCAAGCTCGGTGCTGCAGGATAACTTCTCGAAAATAGGGAATAGGGTCCAATTTTTATTGGACCAAGAACAAACATTATTGCAGAGGAGGAAAGAGAATGAAAAAAAGAGGATAGATGCTGAAAAAGCACTAATCGATACAGAAGCAAGCTTAAATGTTATCCAGATGGAAATTAAAAAATTGAGTAGCCATCTGGGTGACATATTAATGTAGTATTTTAGTTTATTTTTTGTTTTAATTTTAAGGTTTTGTATTTAATAAAATAAAAATTTAATATTATTTGTTTATTTTTATTTAAATGTCATTAGACCAAGAAAAAAATTATTGTGGAGAAGAATAGAGGTCGAAAAAGCTCTCATAGAAGGTAAATGTCATTCAGATGAGTATTAAAAAATTGGTCATCGGATGACATATTAATGTAGTATTTATTTTGTTTATTTTTATCTAAATGTCATTCAGATGGGTATTAAAAATTTGGGATCTGGATGACATGTAGTATTAATTTTAGTTTAATTTTTAATTTTAAGGTTTATATTTTATAGAATAAAAATATTTGCTTATTTTTATATATTATCACGAAAATTCAACGGAATACCCTTAAAACAAAAGTTTAAGGATCACTAGTTGTTTAAGACTACTTTTCAACCGACTGTTCAATTTTTGGAACAATGATGTAGAAATTTGATATAGAAGGATGGACAAAAATTGGTATATGAAGTTTTATTTTTCAATTTAATTTTAAGGTTTATATTTTAGAGAAAAATGAAAAGCTATTTTTACGAAATGGAAATTCAATTTCGTAATACCTTTATTAAAACACTGTTTAAGGGTAGATTTTAATAAAAATTTACATAATTACATAATCGTACCTTATTAAAACTTAAATTTAGTTATAAAAAATAATAAGTAAATACATTTTCAAAGTATTGGGAAACAGGTTTACAATTTTTTCAAAACACAGGTTTTTGCTCGTCTTGTTTAAGTTTCAATACTTTTTTATCTAATCTCTATTCGTACAAAGCATCGTGAACCGCGCTTTAACCTTTTTTTTTATCTTAGCCTTAGCCTTGGCCTTGGACGGGTCTTGTATTTGAAATATAAGTAAATTTAGCATTTGTTTCACATTTTTCATGGCCTTGACCTTGACATTGACCTTGGCCTTAGCCTTAGCCTTAGCCTTAGCGTTGGAAGGGTAATTTTTTATTATAATTAACTTTCAAATCACATATTATCTATATTTTATGCATTTTTTATAATAATTATTGTATATATTTAATTTAAATTATTCATTGCAATAATTATTGATTGCAACAAAGTATGGGATTCCTATGTAATAAATTAATTTTAATTGGTCGTTTAAATGCAACACAAAATAACAAACTTTCATTCTTCATTAAACTAAGTTGCATATGATGAATATATTATCTATAATTTAAAAATACAGTGATGTGCTTGCCATCTTCAGTTGCAAAAAATGTTATGAAATCTGGTTATTTCGCTTAAAAAAATGATTTTCAAGGAAAATATTTTAAAAAGGAATAAAACTACTTTGTGAATTATAAAAACTGCGTATATCCCGAAATTACAGTAGCAGCCCTCGTTGTTATATACAAATCTTTTTTAGATCTTTTATTAGATATTATTTATAAATATTTATATATATTTTATATATTGATTTATCATTTTAAAGGTAATTTACTGATATAGCAATCAATTTTTATCGAAACACGTATAATAAAATAGCTTGATTTTGGGCAATAAATATTTATATACCTGAGCAAATCGTACAGGACGAGCTAGCGACGAAGTCGATTGTGTCATTTAGAAATGTTGGTATTGTTGGATCTTTGTATTTATCATCGTGTGTAATTGTTATATGTATATGGTATCAGTTATAATACGTAGTTAGACAAAATAATGTTTCACTTATTTTTGCGAAACCGCCTGACTTGCTACATAAAAAACGCTAATAAACAAACAACTATTGACAGCAACCGTCTGAAAATTTGACAGTTATCTTTCGTGCACCATCTCTTGCCGATTCCGGAAACTATTCATGTTATCATCGGTTATAAAATGTACTGTAATGATTTATTTGTATTTGGTAAAGTTTTATTGGGCGGTAATTACAATTCCTGTTCTTTTAGTTTCTTGTAAAACGATATATTCTTTATTACACCAACATCCGATATTCTTCCCTGAGATCCAACATCAGCGAAAATGAAACAATAATCTGCGAAGACCACAGCCATTAAGACTATACTAAATGTAACCAACGCAATTGGGGAAATTCCATGATTCGGCGTATTGTGTTGCAATGTCCAAGCACTCCTGTTCTCCTTGGGGCAACTACAAATAGTACGAGTATTACTGAATTACTTATCATGACTGAATTAATTATAATAACTATTTTAGGGGGTCTTAAAATGATTGAAAAATAGTGAAGATTAAAAAACTCTGCAAAGTATACCACATTGCTTTCCCCATTTTTGCCTTTAAAATAAAAATGTATAATATATGAATATAATAATAAGAATAGTTCATATTTCAAAAATACCGTTTTGCATATTGATATTTAAAAAAAGAGAAAAACCTCTGCCAAGTATAACACAACGCTTTCTCCTGTCCATTTGGACAGCTGTTCATTATTTTATGTATAATTATTGTTTTAAGTTTGAGAGTAATTGGATGAATGATCTTGAAACTGCAATTTTTAAAAAATATGGGCAAATTTGAAATTAATCGGAAAAGGTGGTTTTTGAGGTACCGTGTTCACAGAATTTTGTTCACCCACGACAGGATTTCATCCACGACAGGATTTCTTTTCGATTTTAGGGTTCTATATGACCCAAAACGTCGACATTTAACAAAAAAGGGGTGAGGGGTAGATTTTCTGCCGTCATAGAGCTTTCTCTATTTATATTCTGGAAAGCCAAAATTATAGAGAGTGCCTTAGAAAAGTTCCAATGCTTTTCAAAATTGGGGCGTTTTTTGATTTTTTAAATAATGTCAAAAATTTCTTTCGTTAAAAAGCCTGTTGATTTACCTTTCAAACAAATCAAAACAAAAAAAAAACGGCCAATTAGAATAAAAGTTGTAGGTTAAAAACCAGATTCCGGTTTTTTCTGAATAACCCCCTATAATTTCATTTTCTTTACTTTTTCAGAATGAGAACGAATCCACCCAAAATGTGGCCGAATACCCAGATTTAGAAGATTACACTGGCAGAGTAACCACGAACAGCAATTCTGATAATGAATAAATTATCCCAAAGCGCAAAGAATTTGTTTCCCCCAAAACAATTCCCCAAAAAACCAAACCTACTGAAAATCCTAGGGTACCTGATGCCTATGCAGTAATAACTAATCTGAAATCGAATATTTCAGCCCAAAGTAAAGACGGCTGTTCTGCTTATGGAGAACATATTGCTTTCAAACTCAGAGCATACAACTCATACACCCGGACTGTTGTTGACCATCATATCAATAATATAATCTTCAATGCGGACATGAGTTTGTATACACAACCCAATAATTGCAATATTCAAATTTCAAGACCAAATAGCACGGGATACTACTCGAGTCCTGCTTTATCCCCCGCTGCCTTAATCTTCATCTGATCTAACCAATACATCTAATTTAAACAATCAAATTCCAACAATCAGCACAGGATACCATTCGACCCCTGCTGGATCCTCTATTTTACCTGATGTAACTACAACTGAGTTTACTGAATTAAACAGTGTTTCTACAAATAATACGTAAAATAATCTTTCATCATATTTCGCTATTTATAAAAATTGATTTATATTTCATGAAAATATATTAATTAGTTTAATTTGATGTGAAAGAAAGACTTAAAACATTAGTAAAACATAGACGTTGCGTTTCATTTTTAAGAGTTGTTGCACTTTAAATAAAATAAATACTTTTTTTTTGCAAAAACGGTGTAAATATCGAAAAAAAATCGTGGATGCCTGAATACTCCATGTAAATGCCTTTTTAATGACGTGCCACACATGGTATATTCCCTATTTAAAATTAGGGGGTTGGGGTAGTGGAAGGGAGGGGGTTGACAAATGGCAGATATCTGTATCGTAAAAATGTGTCCCCCTTAGAACCAAAATCGCCGTGTTTCAGCATTTCCTTAAAATCTAATGAATACTGCCAACTATCGGGGTTTTAACATATTTAATTAGGTATAGTATATTTAAAACTTTTTAAATTTTCTTATAACTAATGTTTCACTCTTTGGTATCATTATGATAACATTTTTAGTTATTGATTAATCATTTCAAAAGTAATTTAGTGATATGGTAATTACTTTTTATGTCTATACATCAACTAAAAAAGCTTGTTTTCGGAAAATATATATTTACATAATTAAAGAAATATTACAGGATGATTTTGCAACAAAGTGAACTTTGTTATGTAAAAATGTTGATATTCTCTGATCTTATCATTTTCATCGCTGGTAATTTGATACGGTTCTTTATTGTCGTTCATGCAAGACATTTTCAACAAAAAATAAGTTTGATTTCTTTATCTACTTTATTCTGGTAGTTGTTATATCTACTGCATTTCTAAAAGTTTTTTGATAACGAACAAATGGAGATAAATGAATGAACGATTACAGAAGGAAGAGGAAAGTTTGAATTTGTATTCTCATAAAAAGGATAATTTATGTATGGATGATGGATCATCATTTGGAAACATGTAAGACAAAAATTTAAGCTATTTCAGAAAATATGACGACGTATAAAGAAAAAGCAACAACCGAAGCAAAACTTCTTCCACTCTTAAGTAAACACAGTAAAAGCAATGAAAAAAAAGAGGTTTAAGGCAAAAAATTTTTCCCAGGGTTTAAATGATTATTATCTACAGAAATAGGCCCAATGTGACTTACAAAGAAAAAGGCAGACTGTTGGATATTTTTATTTTATCTACTATAAGTAAGAGGCCACTGTTTAAACTAAGATAATATTTCAAAAATTATATCCTTTAAATAAGCTGCGTTCCCTACTCATTGGGCACAAGGGCGTAATAAACGTGTTTATGAAACTAAATCCAAAGTGAAATAAATAAGTAATAGAAAATATAAAAATAAATTGATTTAGAATAACATATAGGATCTGGCCCGAAGAAGGGACTTAAAGAAAGACGAGTCACATCTCTGCACAACCCTCTATAATTAGCTTTTACTTATATAAAGAATTTATTGTCGTTATTGTATCATTTGTAAGCGCTTTACTGCTGGAAGTTTGTCGAAAATAAAAATGAGGATTTTTATATTATTTCTTGTGCTTTAAAATTCAATGTTGTAGTTTCTTTATGTAATGATGATAAAGTATGTAATTTTGTTAATAGATATTTAAATTATTCACCGATAACTGTAATTTGAAGTGTATATTTGGAGAAAAACTAATTGCTTTCTTTATTTGTACCAAAACGGATAATTACCAACATATCGAGCCTGCTTAATTTACTTCAAAATCATGGAAACTATATTTTTATGGAACATAATTTTGAATCATTCAGTAAATTCAGTAAATATTTAATAACTCTACCAATTGGCACAGCACTTCGAATTTTTTAATACTCGTCAAAAATGCAAACAAAATAGATGTATTCAAGAAGTTGTGTATTAGTTTTAGTAATGTTATATTAGTATTGTCGCTATACAAATTGCTGCTCTCATTATTCTAACTATAATCATTAATATTCTTATTAGTATACTTAATATTATCAGTACGTGAATAATTATTTTAATCATTATTATTATGAAAATTGTTAAATTTTCTGGAACCCTTATATTATTTTTAGAACTGTAAAAATTCTTGGTAGCTGGTATTATTAGTATTATAAAAATTACTCTAGTAATTACTTAAATATTGTAAATAAAATTATTCTCGGTGTTATTATTATAGTAAGCCTTATTAGTTTTAGTTATGTTATATTAGTATTGTCGCTATACAAATTGCTGCTCTCACTATTCTAACTATAATCATTAATATTCTTATTAGTATACTTAATATTATCAGTACGTGAATAATTATTTTAATCATTATTATTATGAAAATTGTTAAATTTTCTGGAACCCTTATATTATTTTTAGAACTGTAAAAATTCTTGGTAGCTGGTATTATTAGTATTATAAAAATTACTCTAGTAATTACTTAAATATTGTAAATAAAATTATTCTCGGTGTTATTATTATAGTAAGCCTTATTAGTTTTAGTTATGTTATATTAGTATTGTCGCTATACAAATTGCTGCTCTCACTATTCTAACTATAATCATTAATATTCTTATTAGTATACTAAATATTATCAGTACGTGAATAATTATTTTAATCATTATTATTATGAAAACTATTAAGTTTTCTGGAATCCTTATATTATTTTTAGAACTGTAAAAATTCTTAGTAACTGGTATTATTAATATTATAAAAATTACTCTAGTAATTACTTAAATATTGTAAATAAAATTATTCTCGGTGTTATTATTATAGTAAGCCTTATTAGTTTTAGTTATGTTATATTAGTATTGTCGCTATACAAATTGCTGCTCTCACTATTCTAACTATAATCATTAATATTCTTATTAGTATACTTAATATTATCAGTACGTGAATAATTATTTTAATCATTATTATTATGAAAACTATTAAGTTTTCTGGAATCCTTATATTATTTTTAGAACTGTAAAAATTCTTAGTAACTGGTATTATTAGTATTATAAAAATTACTCTAGTAATTACTTAAATATTGTAAATAAAATTATTCTCGGTGTTATTATTATAGTAAGCCTTATTAGTTTTAGTTATGTTATATTAGTATTGTCGCTATACAAATTGCTGCTCTCATTATTCTAACTATAATCATTAATATTCTTATTAGTATACTTAATATTATCAGTACGTGAATAATTATTTTAATCATTATTATTATGAAAATTGTTACATTTTCTGGAATCCTTATATTATTTTTAGAACTGTAAAAATTCTTGGTAACTGGTATTATTAGTATTATAAAAATTACTCTAGTAATTACTTAAATATTGTAAATAAAATTATTCTCGGTGTTATTATTATAGTAAGCCTTATTAGTTTTAGTAATGTTATATTATTATTGTCGCTATACAAATTGCTGCTCTCACTATTCCAACTATAATCAGTAATATTCTTATTAGTATACTTAATATTATCAGTACGTGAATAATTATTTTAATCATTATTATTATGAAAATTGTTAAATTTTCTGGAATCTTATGGTATTTTTAGAACTGTAAAAATTCTTGATTACTGGTATTATTAAAATTATAAAAATTACTCTAGTAATTACTTAAATATTGTTAATAAAATTATTCTCGGTGTTATTATTATAGTAAGCCTGTGGAAAGTTAAAATTTATAACAGACTTCCATACGGTTTTCATTTGGTTTCCGTATACGAAAGAAAATCATTGTAGACAGGAATTTAATTTAGTAGAGACGAAAAGTACAGACCCTTATTTGGGAAAATTACCAAAACTTTTCAACAACTGTCGTCCTTTCAATGTATCATTGGGTGCTTTTCCTACTTCATATGATACAAAGACAAATAGAGGTAGGTAAATTCAATTGTTTTAAAATTTTTAATCTTTCTCAAAACCTCTAAAATATACTTTAAAATAATAGAAGTCTGTTCTTAATGACTTAATATATTACATACGTGGCCAGTAAACAAGTTCTAAGATAAGTCGCAGAACCAAATATAGCAATATTGCGAGTTTTCACAAACCTTGTTGTTTCACTTTTCTTTTAACAAAAAAATGAGGGTACGCTTTTAGAAACAGGTCTCATAGGTTTGATTTTTGACATTCTTTCCTGCACACCATTTTCCAAAACGTTCAAAAGCTTGTTCGTATTTAGAACGAAATTGCTTTCAATATCAGATGCAAGATATTCAGATTCAGACTTACTCCTATTAACGCGTTTTCTAGAAACTAAGAGAAATTAAAAACATTTGACGTTGTTTGTAACAAACTGTCAGGTTTCATATCAATAAATCACTGCTATTTCAGAATCGCTACTTACATCTTAAATAAAATTTTCGCCAATTGTCAAATAAATCGAATTGTCATTCATATTTATGTGTTATGTATTATTTTTATAATATCGTTCAAATCCATTAGGCAACAGGGCTGCCACAATTCATTTTCAATAAGATATCAATGAAATATATTTTTTTCCAATAGGAAATATTAAAATCCAGAATTTTTTTAAGATTCAAATCGTCTTTGCGATTTCAAATACTCAAAATTATTTAAATATTTTCAAATTGCTTAAACCTTTCAAATTATTTAAATATACCGAAAAAGTTTAAATTATTCGAAGAGTATTAAAATTTTGTAAATAATTCCTGTTTTTAAATTGTTGTCGGTTCTTAGTCTTTTTTATGTAGTCCCAGTTCATAACCGCAGGCAAGTAAGAAGTAATTATTCCAACCAGAATAGGTAGTTGGAATTTTGATCTCTTTCGAGTTGAAGTTATAGGAGGTATTCTATGTTTTCTATACCTTGCTTTTCTTTCCTAGTTCGTTACATTTTTTCCTCGTAATTCTTCTACTAACGCTCGTTCCAATTCTAATGATTTATGAAATTACAGGTTTTTTTTGCATCTTTCATTAAGGTTATTGGACAAAAATTAGATCTTCATGTAAATTACATGCCGTACAACGACTACTTGGCTGAAGTGCAAAAAACTGGGACTTGGGATCGAGCAGTTTACTATTTAGAGAACTGCGATACTGAAGCACCTACATATTCAATGGGCAACGAACGGTTGATACCAAATTATCATTGCGAATATAGTAGAACGCTCAGATGGGCATCAATTTATATGGTAATGCCACCAAGACAAAATATAGCTCCAAATCTCTTTAATCTCTTTTCACGCGAAATATTGCTGCTTTATTTGACGAGATTTATTATTATTACGATCATTTTGAAAACCATATATCGCTCCAATTGGACGAACGCTTTAATGGAAACATACATATTATTTGTACTAATACAAATCAACGTAAAGAAAATTTTAGATATCAAATTTACTTACCAAACAAATTTAAGCAGCTTATCAACTATTCCTAGACTATCACCGAAAATTACCAATTTGGAACAACTTAGCTTTTCGGATTATAAATTCGATTCCAACCTTGCGCTTCTCCAATATTTTGCAGGACGGGAAACAAATTTTTTTCAAAGAATATTAGCAAAACAAATAAGTGGAACTTTTTCGGAAAATAATTTGGAGCATTTTTTAAATGATCCGAAATATGGAATTATCATTCCTGAATCACAATCATTGAAAGTTAAAAATATCGAGGATTTGGAAATAATGTACGAAGAAACCCATAAGTAGGAGAAAGGGTAATCAAAGAAACATGGCAGTATTTATTAAATGTGAAGCATTAACATTAAGCGAGGAAAACTTCTCAGAAATGTTTTGTTAATTGTTAATTTAGTTTGTAAAATCATAGTACGGGACATGCGGTAAATCTTCAAGTCATTTTAAATTCTTTTCGACAACTACAGTATAAAACTAAATACATTTCTCGGATTATCGCATTATTTTAATATCTTTCATTGTTATAGCAGAGTACTTAAGAGGATTAACGCCGGGTATAGCCGTAACCGTAATAGAAAGGGATAATTATATTTTAATGATAACGGTGCCCATAAATAATTGATATTAATTAAAATTCAAGTTTGCAAAAAGTCAGTAATTTAATTTTCGATAAACTTGAAAAATAATAGTGACTGAATATAAAAGTAATAATATCAGTATTCACCAGATAAATAATTAAAACTAGACCAATCGTTACTTAATGAAATGAGGGTTATATTGAATGTCTACGATTTTAGACAACATAATCCTTCAAAGACTGTTGACATCGTAGTTGAAATTCCATTTAAAACAATGTGATATGGAAACTCTACGGTGTATAAAGTTTTAAAGGAGAAAGAATCAGGTGGAGTAACCTCACCAAAGCCAAAACCAAGCAGACCAAAATTATTAAAAGTCGACGTGGTTGAATTTGTTAAAAATCAAATTAGTAATGTTGTTTACTCATTTTTTCTGAACAAGCAAAAGCCAACGTTAGATAAAGTTTTACAAGCTGTAACCGACGATGCTGATTTACTCACAATAAACCGAGATAAACTGTGCACAATATTACATGAATTAAACTTTAAATATGAAAAAATGGGCAGACACTCAATGATAATTAATTCTGAAGAAATTGTATGTTCGAGACGGCAGTACCTTAGAATAATAAAACAAATAAGGAAATATTTTCGATTTATATTTTAATTTATGTCAGACTGGTGATAGGCAAATAAATAAAAAGATAGGTATATTATGTTTTATTAAATAAATTCCAAAATACTTTGTTCTTGAATTTTCCTTTATTTTGAAATCCACGTCTATAGTTTATAGATTTTGGGATTGATTAACGCAACATATTTCTGGAAATTTACTCTCTCTTATTGTTCAAATCAAGTATATTTTTCTTTACCTCTGTTCCACGAATTAAAATAAAACCCAACGTACTTATTGACACTTTTTTAGATTCTAGCATAATCAAATTGGTGTCATGGATTTCTAAGAACTAGACCTATTTTTTGTTTCTAGATAGAATGGTGCTTTAATATAATCGACATGTTCAACTGGTGTAGTAATATAGGAACTAGTTCACCTGTTAAGAAGTGCACATATTTCTTTTTTAGCTCTTTCTTTTTCCCTAATAGCCTTTGGCTGCCTTCAGTTCTCAGATTTTTTATCATTTTTCCTGAACCTAGAAAGGGATAATATCTGATCTTGTGTATCTTTCTTGTCCTCCAATAATTCTAATTTTCATTTGCCATATGCTATTACCCAGTAGTTGCAAAAAACTATACAGATACTAAATGAGTCAAAACTTTATTCAGAGATCAAGAATACGATACACATTCAGTTTCAAGCAAAGATATTAAACAAAAAAATAGAAACAAGAGAAATTTCTCCGAAACACGTCAATATTTGCAATCGCTTTCAACCATCTATCGTTAGAATAGAAAAAAATAGTAATTGCAAATTTTAATTAATCACGCCTGGCTACTTTTTTAAAATAATGTGGCAGGTCCGCGGCGCTGAGCTTTGTTAAGCAAATGATTATTACAGCTTTTGATCTATCCTGATCTAAAATTACGGCGTATAACAATTAGTTTCCAATACGATGAAAAAATGTTTGTCGGGTGCTTTTTGTTACAGAAAAGGAATTAAAAATAAGTGGTTTATAATTAAGTCCCTACCGTTTTCTTTTTCGCAAATCTTTTCCCTTTTTCTTTTATTATTACTGCCACGTTTCTTGGTACCATTTTTTAAATCTAGATATTATTTCTTACAAATAGTAATGATAAATTTATTCACGCCTACATGGGATATTTTGCATGTTTTTAGGTTTCAGTGAGTCAAGTACATTTTATACTTAAGAAAAATCATCCGTGTTAATACACCGATTCAATTACTAGATTCAAGCCGTACACGAAAGTGGTTTAGAAGACAAATGGTTCTATATAGAAATGTTACTCACTTTCAAATCTTCCAAAAAAAACTTTATTTTATTCTCAAAAACAATTATTTGACAAAATAAATTATTTTGGATACAAATACAAAAAATAACTAACTCTAGATAAAGTTAAAAGTAGAAAGCCTCGTAGAAGTGTTTGTCCTCCTATTTAATGGCTCGGCAGTCATCTCCTATTCCTGAGAAATGCAACTTTGCATTTCTGGTACATCCGTTTGGTGACATTTCTATATCATATTTTTTATTTCTGAAAATGTGGCTCAGATATGTAATTTTCGTTTTCTTTAGTATTAGGCAGTCTTTGTAAGACTTCTTTGTTTGTCACTTTATCAACCAAAGGAATCCTGAGCAAGCATCTGTAGGTCCACCTTTCAAACGCTTCAATTTTATTAATAGTTTCACTTTTAGCATTCAAGCATCAACTCCATGCAACAGTATTTACCATACATAATATAGCGCACGTGTAGCGACAATTTTAGATCTCTGCATCTAAGTACTTTTTATGGATTTTTGTTTCTGCTAATTATCATAAATTTCGTTTTATTTGTGTTAACATTTAATCCATTTTCCTTGCTTATGTTACTTAGTCGATTACACATTTCCTCTCCTAATTTCTATGTCTTCTAAATTGATATTTTGGGTTGAGATGTCTACTGTCTTATGACAGTATAAACTCTCTATACATCTGATTTCTTTACCGTCTACTTCTGTCTTCTTCAGTGTGTCCATAAGTGTTTCATGTTGAACACGATCAAATGCTTTTTCATAATCTACTAAGCATAAAAATATGTCTTTGTTGACGTCACGACACTTCTGTATTAAAACTAAAAAAAGTACTTCTTGAGTACCCATTCCAGACTTGAAACAAAATTCATTGTACCTAATATTTTGCTCACATTTGCTATGTATTATATTATGTAATAATTTATTAGTCTATGATCGTTACATTTGTTTGCTTTTGCTTTCTTACGGAGTGGACTGAATGTGGATATCAACCATTCTTTGGAAAAACAACCGCAATAGGATATTTTATTAAATATTGTTTGCTATAGTACAATGTTATCGTCATCGATCAATTTCAATAGCTCTACGGGTATTTTGTCAGATCCTGCAGCTTTATTATTGTTTGCTTCTAATATTACTTTCTTAATTTCATCTACTTGAATTGGTGGTCCAGCTAAGTTTAGTTGACCATCGTTCTCAAGCTCTGGTCTCGTGTAATCTGATAATAGACTTTCTATATATTTTCTCCAATGGTCTCTTTTATCTCCCACTTCTGCTGTAATTTAATTTAATTTATGTCGTAAAATCGTTATTACTCAGAACCTGTAGATTAGATTAGATTATGTACTGGGATACTGGGTTATGTTGCCTCTTCCACGTCGATCTAGGTAGATCTATTGTGGCTATCCTCTTAAGTCAGAGTATCTTATCCAGGTGAGTCTTTTTGATT
Source organism: Hermaeophaga mercurialis (assembly GCA_951812935.1). NCBI lineage: Eukaryota > Metazoa > Arthropoda > Insecta > Coleoptera > Chrysomelidae > Hermaeophaga > Hermaeophaga mercurialis. The sequence goes on along the minus strand of OX638361.1, from coordinate 49,936,573 downwards.
AGACTCCATAATCTAGACAGAGATTCCTCTGTGTAGCTGCCTGCCCAGAGCTTTTCTTTGCCTAGTGTCAGAAACCTTAGCCTTGCAAGGCCTTCGCAGTAACACAGTATGTGTACTGCCGTTTCTTCTTCCTCCTGGCAGAACCTGTATATAGCTTCTTCTACCAGCCCTATTGTGTGCATGTATTTATTTAGTCTGCAGTGCCCCGTCAGGAGACAGGTCATTATTCTAACCGTCCTCCTATCGCGCACTAGCAGATCCCTTGTTGTTTTCGGCGAAGGTCCTTTAATGAACTCTTTCGCCTGTCTTTGTCTTGGTGAATTTGCCCACCATTCTTGTGACTTGTTTTGCACCCATTGTTTTAGGGTGCCCTTATGGTCGATTTAGCAATGCTACAGAAAGGTTTTGGCCCGGTCATAGCCCTGGCGGCTCCCTCCCGGGCCAGCCTGTCCGCTTCTTCGTTGCCCTCATGTCCCTTATGCCCTGGTACCCAAGCTAATGTCACTTTATTTTGACTACCCAGGTTATGCATGGCATTAAGGCAGTCCCACACAAATCTTAATTCGATCTGCATAGAGCTTAATGCTTTTAGCGCTGCTTGGCTGTCGGAGTAGATAGCAATGGTCTTTTTATTAAACTCTTGCCTAGATAGCTCTTCTGCACAGTGCTGCATTGCAGTAATTTCTGCTTGAAACAATATTGCATATCTGCCTATATCTGCCATATATACCCGCCCCCCTTCCATGGCGGGTTTTGGAGCCGTCTGTATACCAGGCTATTTCTGCCTGTACGGGAGGTCCTTCTTCCCAGGTGTCTTTATCTGGAATTATTACCTCAAAATTCTTTTCGAAGCTGTATTTTGGGGACATGCCGTCTATTGCAATCCCCAACACTTGTTTATTTTTTAACTCATCATATAGTTTTGTGTATATTGCCATGTGTCACCTAACTATGGGAGATGTTCCTCGGAGTAGTCTATTGGTGACAACTCTGGCTTCACCTTGTATAAAAATATGTAGTGGTGACAGATTTAGCAGAACCTCCAGGGCTTCTGTTGGAGCTGTTTTCATCGCTCCTATGACACTTAGGCAAGCTAGCTTTTGGATGCCGTTTAGCAGTTTTACAGCTCCCGCCTGTTGGGTCTTGGGCCACCAAACCACCGATCCATAGCTTAACATAGGCCTTATGACTCTTGTGTATAGCCATAGGATCATTTTGGGTTGTAGTCTCCAGTTTTGTCCACATAGCCTTCTGCATCTGTTGAGACCAATTGTGCTTTTTTGTGTGACTTTTTGGAGGTGTTGATTCCATGTTAGCTTGTGGTCAAAGATGACTCCCAAGTATTTTGCCTCTTGGGTGAACAATATTTCTGCTTCATTTAGCACTGGGGGTTTCATTCCTGTTAGTGCTCTTCTCCGTGTGAAGTTAACGATTTTGGTTTTTGAGGGTTTACCTGTATGCGCCAGCTACTTCTGTTTTGCTTTTCTAATCTTGGACCTTATATCTGTATTTTGTCGTCTATATTCGGTATTATTCTTATTTTTGTATTTACAACGTTCCTCCATCAACTTTAAAATTTCATCTGTCATCCACTGTTGCTGTTTCTCTAATCTCTTCGTTGTTTTGGTATAGTGTATTAAGTGGTTGATCCGTATTCTCTCTTAATTTAATCGGTTATTCATTTCTGACTTGTTTATTAATATCCTCTTCAGACCATACTTATGCTTATGTGTACAAACAATGTGAAATTTTTCTTGACTGTCCCGCATATAAAATTTCAAATTTAGCGCGCTTGCTGTCATTATCAGACTCAAAAACAACTCAAAGAGACACTTAACAATAGCGATTTTTATGATACAGATAGTGACTATTTGTTAAGTGTTTCTAATAATTATGATACAGATAAAGATGATGAAACAAAATTACAGGAACATAGCATCGTAGGGGAACCTGAAACCGACGAAGAACTTGAAACTGCATAAGAACCTGAAAGAGAACTAGAAGCTGCAAGTGGAGAACCAGGATCCAAAGAAAAAACTGAAATTGAAGATTATTTATCGAGTTACGGAAGAACAAGTTCACTATCACTTAACAGCTGAACTCGACCAAGTACAACCAAAATTTATAGAAAGAGAGGTCAATCTCGTGGAATAACTACGGGTAGCGGTACAAGAAGTAGAGGTAGAGGTGCTACAAGTAGAGGTAGAGGTTCAAGAATTAGAGCCAGGAGAATAAGAACTATAGGAAGGGAAGCTCAAAGTGTAAAACACCACAAGGATTGGAGTAAAACAAATGAATTCTTGCCAGATTTTCCTCCCTATGAGATACCGGAAAATGAAAATTGTCGTAGAAGTTTATTAACGCGTATTAAGTATTACACTCAATAATTTAATGATGAATTTTATAACCTGGTTACTCAACAAACTAATATCTACTACTTACAGCAACATGGAAGTAAATTAAAACTTACGACAGCTGACATAAAATTTTTTATTAGCATCACTTTGTTTATGAGCATTCTAGGCTATCCTAGGATTAGATTGTATTGGCAAAAACAATTTCGGGTAAATTTAGTTGCAGATAACCTATCAAGGGACAGATACTTTTTTATTCGGAATAACATTCATTTTGTAAATAATGCGGATTTGACAGACGAGATGAAAACATAGAATTAACTTTGTAAAATCCTGCCCATTATTGCCAGTTTCCTAAAGAAAGTATAGTTTGTATTGATGAACAAATTTTGTGGTCAAGTGTCCTTAAGACAATACGTTCCTCAAAAATCTAATCCAACTGGCTTGAAAAATTATATTTTAGCAGGAAAATATGGTAAGATATTAGATTTTGAGGTGTACCAAGGTTCCACAACCAATTTTGCTAAAGCTGACAATGAAAAATTAGGGATTGGTGGCAGGGTTGTTAGACTTAGTAAAACGTGCTTACCTGGTACTAACTTTTGGTATTTTGGCCGGTATTTTACTAGTGTTGTACTTCTCGATGAATTAAAAACAAAAGAAATTTCCGGTACAGGAACTATAATACGTAAACTATTTCCTAAACTGAATTTAAAATCAGACGGTGACTTGAAAAAAAGGTAGATCTCACAATTATGCTACTCGTAATGACAAGAAATTCCCATAGTAAAATGGATGGACAAATCTGATCAAAGCTACATAAATGTGAGTCAACCTTTCATCATGAAGCATTACAATGACAACATGGGAGAAGTAGATTTAACAAATCGGTTATAGGCAGCCTCAGAAGAGAAGATGGGACATTGACATTATCCAAGGAGGAGACATTGGCGCATCTCCTGGAGATTCAATTCCCTGGTGTGAGGGCTGTGCCGCCGGTCGACTAAGACTAGCGTCTGGCCGAAATGGTGGCTACTGAGGGCTCTATACGCTGGGCCGTGAATGAGTTCAGTCCCTACAAGGCATGATGGCCGGGTCTTCCACAGAAAGGTCTGAACTTTCTTCTCCCAGCTTTGAAAAGATTTTTCCAGGCCAGCTAAGTATTAGGATGGGTTCCAGAAAAATGGAGGAAGGCCCAGGTTGTCTTCATCCCCAAAGCAGGGAAGAAAGATTATATCTCGGCCAAATCCTTCAGGGCGATAAGTTTAACATCTTTCCTCCTCAAAACAATCGAGAAATGGTGGACAAGTATCTCATGGAAGGTAGCTTGCAACTTCATATCTTCCATCAAGGCCAACATATGCAAGACATGTCAATAGAAACGGCCCTCCACGCCATTGTGCAAAGGGTAGAAAAAGCCTTAAAAGATAAAGAAGTAGCCCTTACAGTCTTCTTTGACGTGGAAGGGGCCTTCGACAAAGCTAGGCCGGACCTCATAACTACAGGACTAACATCAGATATCGATACTTGTGTGAGATTGATAATATGTAAAAATGTTCTTAAATTTTGTAATTCGTTTTTCTTTATAAATTGTGTGTAGATAATAATAATAATAATGTTTATTCAAAAAAATTTGCAATAAAAAGTATAAAGAGTATACAAAGTTGAGTAAAACATATCAAATTTACGAAAACATTTTAACAAAATAGGTACTAAGTATATGAATAAACATGGACCACCGTACAACTCGCTTATAACCTATAGAGACTGCGCGCGAGTCTACTCGTTCCACAGTTTAAATACAACTACATACTTTACCATATAAACTATTATTTTGTAACATTAATTATATTTGAATGATAAAGAGTTTAATATGTTTGATATTATTTAATAATTGTACGTTTAAAACTATATAATTTTAGTCCCTTTCAATTAGAGAATGAATAATAGTCCTTTCAATATTTAAAACAAATTTTTTAATAAATGATTTGATAAGACCTATTGAATTAATTGATGATAAGTACATTTTATATGTCCCTGGTAAAAAATTGTAGATTACACTGCTTAAGAAAGTTAATGATCTTTGTCCAATGGTCTTGTTTTTTAGGGCAATTTGTGTATTATTTTCAAGTTTATACCGGGTATTGTAATTATGATTGATTGCTTGAGTTATAGATTTATTTTTATAAATATATATAATGACATTGAAAAAATATGCTTGTCTAATATCCAATAGTGATGTTTCTTTAATAGGGAATCAGACGGGTAAGTATTATTTTTATTATAAATTATTTTCAAGAATCTTTTTTGTATTACTTATTACTATTTTTTTAGATGAGTTTTTAGAGCAGAGCCCCAGGATAAGATAGCCTAGATTCTACAAGTGAATGATAAATTATTTTAAGGTGTATTGGTTTTAAGATAGTTTTCATGTATTGTATCTTATATAATAGTGGCCTTAAATTATTTGTGATGCTATTTATATGTATGTCCCATTTAAGGTGGGAATCAATAGTTACGCCTAGGTATTTAACATTGTTTTTTAAATTTATTGTTTTGTTTCTTGTTTTACCTATTTGTAGCTCGGAAAATTGTGATAACGTATTTTTATAGCTACAGAAGGGAACAAAGAAAGTTTTATCATAATTAATTGTTAGCTGTTTACAGTCAAACCATTCAGAAATATTGCTAAAATCTTCCTCTATTACTTTCTTTAGGTCTTGCCATGCATTACCATGGTAGAATATTGCCGTATCATCAGCAAAGCCAATGCTATTTCCTTTAGTCTTTAAGGAGAACAAGTTATTAATATATATATATATATATATAGAAAATAGAATTGGTCCTAAAAATGTACCCTAGGGCACTCCAAAATTAACTTTATTACATTTGCTAAGGTATGTTTCTATTCTAACAGCTTGTACTCTGTCAATTAAATAACTTTTAAACAGGTTTAGAGGCAATCCGCGAATTCCTATATCCTCCAAGGTCTCCAACAGCTGACTGTGAGATACAGTGTCAAAGGCCTTGGCAACATCTAGGAACACGCACATAGAAGATTTTGCTGTGTCTATTGAATCATAGATTTGATTTATCAAGGTAATTATAACAGCACTCGTCGAAAGATTCTCCCGAAACCCAAATTGAGATTTCGATAAGATATTATATTTATTTAGGTATGCTGTTAATCTGGTTTTCAATGATTTTTCTAAAATTTACGCAATTGTTGAAATTAATGAGATTGGTCTATAGTTCGATAGACATTTCTTGTCTCCCTTTTTGTGTATTGGAGTAATAATGGCGTTTTTAAATTCTATTGGGCACTTTCCTGATTCAAATATGGAATCTGTCAAATCTGATAAATGAGGTGCAATTATTTCAGCAGTTTCTTTAATAACTTCGGATTTAATGTTATCAATACCTTGTGCTAATTTTAGGTTGGTCCACGAAAAATTAGTTTTTTAAAAATACAAAATTCAAATAGCGGCACTTTATTAATATCTCAACTTAACAAGAATACAATTCAAAAAGCTAAAAAAGCCGGTTGGCAACTAGTTTTGTTGTCGTTGACTGGGCAGTGGGGTAAACTGCAGAGTCCGCATAGTCCGCAGAATTCTTGTGAACTAGGCTAGATGTGTTCTTGTAACTTGCTTTTTTGTTTTTCAATGTCATTATAATGCTCATCACCTCTCTCTCTGTTACAGGTGTTAAAAAGAATGATGCATTCACATGTAGTCGATCCTTTCTAAAGGAAGGATTATCTGGCTTAATTATTTTGCCTGCTAACTTTTCTCCAACACTTGAGAAAAAGTCATTGAATTCTTGTGCTATCTTCGGGGGATCCTTAACTGAGGTTCCATCTTCGTTAAGTATCTCTTCTATTTTTTCTTTATTATGGTTATTATCGCAGCCTTTTATGAGACTCCACAAGTATTTGGAACTATTTCTATTTTCTGTTATCTGTATCGCGTAGAAATTCAGTTTTGCCGCCTTAATAGTTTTTTCAACTATTGTGCGGTAATTTAAGTACTCGCGTTTTTTAAAATTATTATCACGGTCTTTATTAAATTCTTTATAAAGTTTATTTCTTTGATTAATAGAGTTTATTATACCTTTGGTAATCCACTGTTTTCTTTTAAGGCTAGTCCGGTCTATTTTTGACATATGTGTGTTTGCTTCAGTGTATAAATTTAGGGTTTTTATTGTATACGTTGCTTTTTGATCTACGTCGTCGATGTATTTGCAATGTGTCCAGTCATGTTTGTATAAGTCTTGTCTAAGTTTGTTGTAGTTTATGCGTTTTATAATGTAATCATTTTGGGATTTTAATTCTGGAAACAGTGGAATAAATGCAAAAATCGCCCTATGGTCCGTTATAAAAGTGTCACATACAGATGCTATGCAGTTATTTGTATCTTTATTATCTTTATTATTGCATATATAAAAAATGTGATCGATGCAACTTTTCGATATACCGCAAACTCTTGTAGATTTATTTATTAAAGAGCAAAAACCGTATTCTTCCATTATATTTATATAATTGGAAACAGTGTCACTAATCATTTTTAAATTAATATTAATATCTCCAATTAAAATATGCTGAGTGATTTTTAATTTATTTATTTGTTTAAGATAAATTTCAAGATGACCAAGGAATTCCTCATTTACTGGCGGTGGTTTATATATTGAAGTTATTGCAATTTGATTATTATTTTTAATTTTTAGTTTTATTTGTATGGCACGACAGTAGTAGGACTAGGCCGATTCTGGCCCGCGCATGCGCAGTGCGCGCGTCCCGCAGTCGAGAGCGGCCATGTTTAGTCCAATAATGTCAAAGTTCCACAAAGTGTTAGTAGATGGCGTTGGTGGCGCCAAAGTTCCACAAAGTGTTAGTAGATGGCGTTGGAGAGCGGCGGCGACGGCGGCCATGTTTAGTCCAATTATGTTAGAGTTCCACAAAGTGCTAGTAGATGGCGTTGGAGAGCGGCGGCGGCGGCGGCCATGTTTAGTCCAAGAATACTGGTCTTGAACGTGTTGGCAGTTCAGCCAAAAAAAGAAGAAGTCACCTGTCACCGGCCATCTGTCACCTCTCATCTGTCACCTGTCACTAGAAATACTGGTCTTGAACGTGTTGGCAGTTCAGCCAAAAAAAAGAAGAAGTCACCTGTCATCTGTCACATGTTGCCATAAGTACACAAAGCGCTTAACTTCGCTGTTATTGGTCCAATTGAATCGCGGAAAAAACAGACATTATCTATAAGTGACGTATATGTCAAATTTAAAGAAAAACATGCGCAATGAACGTTGCCGAAAGGGCATTAGTGCTTAACTTCCTTGTTATTGGTCCAATTGAATCGCGGAAAAAACAGGCATTATCTATGAGTGACATAGATGTCAAATTTAAAGAAAAGCATGCGCAATGAACGTTGCCGAAAGGGCATTAGTGCTTAACTTCCTTGTTATTGGTCCAATTGAATCGCGGAAAAAACAGGCATTATCTATGAGTGACTTAGATGTCAAATTTAAAGAAAAAACATGCGCAATGAGCGTTGCCATAAGGGCACAAAGCGCTTAACTTCGTTGTTATTGGTCCAATTGAATTGAGGAAAAAACAGGCATTATCTATGAGTGACGTAGATGTCAAATTTAAAGAAAAACATGCGCAATGAACGTTGCCATAAAGGCATTAACGCTTAACTTCGTAATTATTGGACCAATTGAATTGAGGAAAAAAACAGACATTACCTATAAGTAACGTAGATGTCAAATTTAAAGAAAAACATGCGCAATGATGGTTGCCATAAGGACACAAAGCGCTTAACTTCGTTGTTATTGGTCCAATTGAATGGTGAAAAAGACAGGTATTATCTATATGTGACGTAGATGTCCAATGTAAAGAAAGGCATGCGCAATGATGGTTGCCATAAGGGCGCAAGGCGTTTATCTTCGTTGTTATTGGTCCAATTGAATCCCGGAAAAAACAAACATTATCTATAAGTAACGTAGATGTCAAATTTAAAGAAAAAACATGCGCAGTGAACGTTGCCATAAGGGCATTAGCGCTTAACTTCGCTGTTATTGGTCCAATTGAATAGCGAAAAAGACAGGTATTATCTATAAGTAGCGTGGATGTCAAATTTAAAGAAAAAACATGCGCAATGAGCGTGGCCATATGGGCACATAGCGCTTAACTTCCATATTATTGGTCCAATTGAATTGAGGAAAAAAACAGGCATTATCTATGAGTGACGTGGATGTCAAATTTAAAGAAAAAACATGCGCTGTGAACGTTGCCATAAGGGCATTAGCGCTTAACTTCGCTGTTATTGGTCCAATTGAATAGCAAAAAAGACCAGTATGATCTAGAAGTAGCGTAGATGTCAAATTTAAAGAAAAAACATGCGCAATGAGCGTGGCCATAAGGGCACAAAGCGTTTATCTTCGTTGTTATTAATCCAATTGAATTGAGGAAAAAACAGGCATTATCCACAAGCAACGTAGATGCTAATTTTACGAAAAAATTGCTTGATCATGATTGGATAATTATGTCACGTGATCTATATCTAGAGGGGGTTATTATATAATATTTATTAATAACGCTTGGAGGGATTATTGCTTTAAGACAAGCGTCGTCAAGATAAACATATTTGGGAAAAAGTTCTCAAATTTGAAGAAAGACTCAAGCAACTTCGTAAAGATATTAAACTGTACGAAGACAAAGAAAACGTTATAAAGCAGTTGGGCGATTTAAATTTGGACAATACAAGAATACCGAAAAAAGTACTATGTTGCTGTTACCCCTTAAGACGAATTCAACCAACACCAGTTCTTCAGGTGCCGGTGACGCCATGGATGGACAATTAAATGATGAAATTAACAAGACATTTACAATATCGTGCCTCACGTTATCTGCTATATGTATTTTGTTTCTAAAATTTCTTTATAAATGTATTCAAAGAAGGTTTCGATCCTCATGTAATGTTGCAATAAACAACTAAAAATATGCAAAAGGTGTTTCATTAAAACTCAAAAATTTTTCATATCATTTATTAAAAATAAAAAAAAATTTAATTTCACCATGTGTAATATTTTTCGAAGAAAAACAAAAAAATTGTGCTGAAAGAGTATATAATAAAGAACGAACCGTTTAATTATTTTTTTATTATATTCAATTTACTTGGTAGGTACATTTTATTCATAAAAAGATATAATTTTTGTCAATAAGGTTTTCAATTGTTCTTTTAACCCTACGCTTGGACAGGGTATGTTAAATAGATTCCAACTAAATTGTCCAGCTTCAACAACTTTTTTCGTATATTCACTATATTTGTAATATACGTTTAAGTTTTGGTTGAAAAAGTAAATGAAACCATCTATATATCTAAACGCTGATGTCAAGTCCATCGGTATACCGGGAAATTGATCGGTTATACGTCCACGACTAATTATTTCTCCAGGATCATTATTGTATTCTACATAGGAAACGTTGTTATAGAAAACAAAAGTTCTACCACTATTTGATTGAAATAACGCATTAATATAAGCATCTGAGGGCACAGGTAAATAGTAATCATTTTGAATATTTAAATTTGGAAATGAGGCTACATAACATTTTCGATTACCAAACGTTATTAAATCCCCCGCTGAATTTTGAAAAATGTGAGAAAATGGGGTCGAGGAAGTCTTAAGTTCATTGGGTAGATAATTAATTAACGGCTCAGGACTTGAAGGTATGAGCATACTATTTAAATCAAATTTCCACAAAGATGTATTAAATCCGACGTACAATCGATAATTAGGAAACGTTGGAGCTGTTGCAAGAAACATGAAATCAGGTGATTTAATATTACATAAATTTTTGTATTGAAGCGAAACAGTCATCGGCGCCTTAACAGAAGAAGAAGAAGAAGAAGAAGAAATGTGTTTTCGAGTGGTTGGAGGATAAATTGTACTCGTTGTTGTTGTCGTTGTTGTCGGCGTTCGTCGTCGTCGTGGACCATACAAGAATTCTAATGCATTCTTATCATCTTCATCTAGAGGAGTTAACTTTTGCTGATACCATGGAAACATAATTGCAGACTCTACTTCACTATGCCCTAACCCAAGGGTGTGACCGATTTCATGTACCAACACCATAAGAAAGCTTACTTGACCATCAGGAACATTATCATCATCATCCCCAAAATACCATTGCTCGCCAGCATCTATATGAATTTCAATACATCCATTAGCACTAGGAAAATGTGCGTGAGCCAATATTTTCCCAGGCCCATCAAAGTTTTGTGGACATCGATGGTGACCTGTGCAGCTTTCTCGTAAATCATGTTTTTTGGGTACGACGGTTATAGTAATATCGGGTTTCGGTGTTGGAAATTGAACTAGTTGAACATTGAAATTGGAATCACGTTCCCATATTGCAAAAGCCCTTTGAGCTGTTAAAAGATGTTCCGAACGGGCTTGAGGAAAATACCATCGCAAACTCGTTTTATTTTTCCATCTTAATATCGTTGTAAATGAATTTTCACCAACAGTACATCTAGATTTATTAATTAATTGAATAGTGGCAGCGTTCAGAGTTCCATCCACAGGTAGATTATATTTTTCTTGAAAATTTGCTAACACATTTTTAAGGCTACCACCTACGATTTCATTTTGATTAATGTAGCCAAACCGTTGCAAAAATGATACAAAATATTCTAGAGTAACGTTCGCAGAATTTGCGTGGGCTGTTAAGAGAAGCAGTACAAGTACTTTACCAACACACATGTTGAATATAAATGAAAATGTAAGAAATGTGTACGTATATATATTTTACATTTATTCTTATAAATTTTTTAAAAAGAGAGAGAGAGAGAGAGAGAGACTTTTAATTACCATACAGGATGGAGTCAAAAAGGTCACGTAAACGCCACGTAAAACATCAAAAACGTCACACACGTCACGTAAACGTCACACACGTCACGTTTTACGTCACGCACCTCACGTTTTACGTCACGCGCGTCACGTTTTACGTCACGCACCTCACGTTTTACGTCACGCACCTCACGTTTTACGTCACGCACCTCACGTTTTACGTCACGCACCTCACGTTTTACGTCACGCACCTCACGTTTTACGCCACGCACCTCACGTTTTACGTCACGCACCTCACGTTTTACGCCACGTGAACGTCAAATGTTCAACCTATTTTTTAGAGATACACTACAAGTTATTATTACCAATGTAATATAGTTAAATAAAGTGTAAATAAAATTTTATGTGAGATGCTCCTTTGTAAAACCGGATTATCTAGCGCCACAGTTATGCAAATGGGTACCTAATTTGTGCAACTTATAAAATTATTGCATAAGACTTTTCACAGACGTGCTGTTACACGTGTCACCCCCTCTTGTAATAATGAACTCGCCCACGAGCGCAGCCATGTTGAATTTTGAAAACTTAAAAACAATACGAAATTATCAAAACCGCGAATGAAGTGATAACCTAGAAACACGTATTTTATTGAGAACGAGTATTTCTTAAAACATCGCGAAAAAGCCCCTTTTCACGTGAACATACCGTGATTATTAGACCCCCACTCACTTTTTTATCTTTCCATTTGTATATGTGGTAACGAACAGAGAGTACAATTAACACAAGTCGTTCGGTCCTAAACAATCGATATGGAAAAAATTGAATTTCTCATAGGTAAAAGAGCTGTAAATAAAATATTGCGTTTACCTGTAAAAGATCTTTTAATTGAACAATGGAGTCAAGTAACTAGAATATCTTGTTACATCCTCTACATCGGTGATGAAGTTGCAGCGTTCGCCTTATTATCAAGATGTGATTTCGATCCATTAGGACAACATGATGTTCCCAGAATATTAAATTATATATATACATTTGACAAACACAGAAGAAAAGGTTACGCATGCAAAATAGTTCAACATCTAATGAAAACAGGGAATCAGTTTACAACATTTTGCAGCAATCCGTGGTCAGAAGGAGTCTTTACAAAATGCAACTGTACCAATTACGGTGAAAATAATTATTCAATAATGTTTAGATATCCTTAATAAATCATATTAAAACAAAAAAAAGGTTTTTAATTTATGAGTAAAAAAGGTTGTTGAATGAAAATTAAACAAATAGTCAAACTGGATTGAAAAATGTTGATAAGAAATATTCTTTTTTATTTATAGAAAAATCCGTTAAATGTGATTGTACCATAAAATGGGAAAGCTAAATACCATTCAGGCCTAACACACTGAATGTGCTATGGAGTTAAGAAATATAGAATCCCCACCCATTTTTTTCATACTAATAAATATTAAGACTTTCTCCGGTGAAGTTAGTCAGGCAGTCATCATGCAGTTTACAGAAGAATCAAAAGTGAAAAATATCTATTTGGGTGAACAAAGGTTCTACCTGAATAAATCGAATACGAAATATGTCGCAGTGAGTCTGTCGCATGATTTAAATTTTGCTCCGTGTGTGAAAATATCTGCAAACAAAGGAAACTGTATCGTGTTTAGTGAAAAAGAGTGGAAGGAGTTTTTATCCTTCAAAGAAACTATTGAAGATTTTATAACAGCGGGAAAGGAGGAATCAATAGATGTTAGCCGGTTTTTGTTACAGTTTGAAAATTTTGAAAGCATTACTGTTTTGAAAGTATTAACTGGACATGCTACTGTCTGGTTAGGATCAATTTCCCTTTCCGAGCTCTGGAGATGCTTACCCTTAATTACGCACAACATTGAAGTATTAAACAGCCAACAGTTTGTAGGTTCCTTAAAAATTTTACAAATAGCGGTTAAAAACAAGGAAGATATCATCAACACAGCTCTTACTACAATGGAGCCTATAAAACAAGCGCATCCGATTACATATAGTTTATTACTAGAACTTATATTCAAATACCCCGATGTTCTTAAAGAAAAGATATGAAGAAAGTAACTTTTAATGAAGATTACAATCACGTTCACATATGGGAATCATTAGATGTTGAAACAAGTGATTGGGAATCAAGATATCTTAATCAACTACGTTTTAAACGCCGAATAGAAGAAGCTGCTAAAATTATTAATCCCGTTTTAAATATAACTCATAGAAATAAAATGTATAATACTTTACAAAATAAAACATTTAAACAATAGAATTTTTGTCTATCCAAGACTGATTTTGTATAGAATCTTATAGAAAATACGAACAAATTTAGCAATTCAAGGGGCCTTTTTTTAATAACCTTCAAACTTATCGTTGTCCCTCATAGTGGGGGTATATAAATACAAGTGGGTGCGAACCTACATTTTATTCAGTCGTGTGGTGCACCTACAATTTAAATCAACCGACAACATGAGTAGTCAAGATAGTGGTTATAGTTCTTGTGAAATTGTTTTTGAAAGTGACTCGGCATCGTCGTCGTCTTCACCGTCGCCAACACCTCCTTCACCTTATGCAGTGACGCTTAATGATTGTGTTGAGGAAATCGACCAAGCTTTAATTTCATACGAGTATGCTGCTAAATTGGAGCGATACCATCTACTGGAAACGAATTTTTCCCTAAGAAGTTATGCACTTTTGTGCGGAATAAGTCCGACCAGAACCTTTAATCCTGCAATAACGCTAACACCTTTACTTCGACCCGGAAGAATTTTGTTTGGTACATTTGAGTGGACTACTTTTATTGAATTGCTGCGCCAGAGATATGATGACTTTTTTCACGAGAATCTACCGTCACCTCCTGACGAATACGATCCTGTAGTTTTCCCTTGTGGAGACTTTTGTAAAGTCACTCAATTAGTGTACGACGATACCAAGTTCCTACTTGCAAACAAACATGGAGTCGAGTTCTACCTGGACGAGAATGATGTTTCCGACATCCTTGAAGCAAATTGCAATTTAGTGAAGAACTACATTTCGTTGCTAGAAGACTTGAACTTTAATACATTCTACTGTAATTTAATAGACTCTACACGAGCTTATTTTGCTGTTAATTTCAATAGTATTTGTGTCGACGACGACGATGACGCCACTAGTAGATTTAATACTTTAATTTTAATTTGTGCTGTTATGCCAAATTGTTTAGAAAAAAATGCTCTACAAGAGTACATGTATTACTATAAAGATGATGTAATTAATGATATATTAAATCATTGTTCAAATTAAAAAAATGTACCAAGTTTTTTTTTTTTGAAATAAAACACTTCTTTCTTATATTTTATTTTTTATTACCCAAGCAAACTACAAATAATACAGTAAGCAAACATATATAACTAATACATAAAAACTATAAATAATTTATTAGGTACACATAGTTCAGTCTGAAAATCGCACTCGTTTATTTTCATGTAAATCATATCGAAACCAAGCACAATATTTCTGCATATTCAATAAATATTTCAAAATTATGGCAAGCTAATAATCAGTAATCACATCTTAATTTATTAAAATTTTGAAAAACTTTCCCCGTTAAACTCCACGGTAGGGCAAAAAAAAAGAAAAAATTAACTTTTATATCCCCACGGAAGGGTGTCATGTGACTGGGGAAGTAATTGACGCTTATCATCATAGGGGCTAAGTCCAATTTTGGTCTGACTTATGCTATATACATCATGCAAATAAGATCGAATAGTGTGTTGTGTAATATATTTTTTATTATTATTTTGCAAACAATTTAGGTAATCCTCGAATATGATTTTATTTTTTACGACATTGGACTTAACCCCCTTTGATTTTTTCACTACTTTGCCACCTTGCACTTTATAACTATACATTTTTGATCGTAATCCCACAAAATGTGTCATAATTTTACCATTAGCTTCATCCTTCATTAAACCGGGAATTTTTTTATTTACTAAAGGAATCTTATAGGCGTTATTTGAGGGGTAATCTGAAGTGTCAAATTTTTCTAAATGATCTTCAATAAGACTTTTGTAAACGTCATCGCAATTTAATTCGTAAATAAAACTATCGGTGTCAGTGTACATTAATTTTACATTTTCCACCCCCATAGTTGGTAACATGAAATTATAGTGAAAATCATACATACAGGTTTTAGAAATGTCCAGGATAGCCATGCCGATATACAGGGGTTTGTTGAAGAGTAGTTCAGCCTTCTTTAATTCGATAGTCATGAGTTTGTCGTCAAAAACTCTTCGACTATGAAATCGGGGGCTGGCTATCAAATTTTTTGCACCGTAACGACCCTCGTAAGAAGTAAGTAATTTCACTACCCTATGGAGTCTGATGTTTTCCATCGTCTTACCGAATACGGCATTATTGGCGAGTTTGAACTGGGTTTTTTTAAAATTGCTTGTGGCTACAGTCCTTAAGCGAGTATTCAGCTCGATATAGGACTGCAGCCAAGCCGATTGTTTGAATTTTAGTACTTTGTGAATTTTCGTTAATTTTAACCCGTGTTCGAGGGCTTGTTTTAAATTACGATAATGCAGAGTGTATTGTTTTTTCGGGTAAAGGGTGGTCATTAATTTGGACAATTTGGAACCGGGAGGTTTACGGTGTTCAGGACAAAATGGGAAATCTTTGTGCTCGTCATGTAAACTTTCGGGATACTCTAAATCAACTTGTAAAATATATCCGACGGGTGAATCGTCGGGAATCTGAGTAATGTCGATGTTTGTATTGGGCTCCCATTCAAACCCCCCATAGGGGAGGAACTGTGACATTGCCCACCCATATAAATTGTTTACGTCAAAGTACATAAGGTACTTGGACGGCTTAGAAGAATCAAATTCAGGCATGTATTTATTGTTGGCTTCGGAATATCGATTTGAACAAACAGATATTCCTCCACGTATTGATGCCTCAACAAACAACAACATGTCAACATCTTTTAAAATTTGTAATTTACATTTCGTGTACTTGAGCATGCAATCCCAAGTATATCCGGGCATAGTATAGTACCATGCCGGATCTAGTTGGTAAGTTTCCAGAGCAGTTGTTCGAAAGTTTTCCATAACGTCACAAAGAAGGAGAATGTCGGTTCGCATATACAAATCTGCATATTCGCCTAAATTTTGAATTTGGAAAGCTTGCCAAACGTTTTGCGCATGAGTGTAATCATCCGCGGAAATATGACAATCATTTAATTTGTTGTAAAAACTCTCAATTGCTGGAAGACTAGTGGTATCATTTAGCTTATCAATACTATCAATGTAATCGTATGGAAAAACACCTTTCCTCGTCAACAGTTTGAACGTTTCATTAGTCAAGTTACCAAATTCCCTTTTTAATGTGACCAACTCCTCTATTTTTAGTGTAGACACCAACTCATCGAGACTGGTACCCAAAAATCTAAAGGAGTCTATATATCTGAATTTAATTTTAGTTTCTGGTTCATACTGCGTAAAAGAAATGTATTTTTCCATGTTCACAGGTAGTACACTCAAGGGTCCACGTTTAGCAAGATCTCTAATAATAAAATGACTGTCGTATCCGCTAAGATTATGGAAAACCATGGGCACTACAAATAGTTTTTTGAAGTTCAGATTGCACGATTGATGTGCGAACCCTCTAAATAATCCCGTAAAATGATCGTGATCTTTAACGATGATGTCTTTTTCTTTAAACCTATTGTCGCAAATGTGACAGCAGACACCGTTTGCGGTGACAGTAGGCATACAAATAGGAACAATATTTAATAATTTAGATTCAATAAATTTCGCGATTTCTAACATTTGATTCGCAAACCAGTCCATGCAATCTTCCCCTCTATAACTATTGTAGTAGGAAATCTGATTATCGTAGCTGCATTTTAAGTAGAAGCCTGCACTAAATGTTTTGTGATGTTGATACTTTGTGGTTGTATAGGATATCTTTTTATCACACTTTTCTAAAATAGACTCGAAATCGGCATAAACGACAAAAGGACATTTCTGCTTGTATACATGATTTTTAAATTCGACGTTATCATATGGGGAGAAAGAAATTTTGCAATCGTTACTATTTATGCATAAAATTTCGTGGTCCGTTTAGTTATTTTTCACTTTGAAAATAATTCAAGCACCTATCACAAATAAACTTTGTATGCCCCTTCTTGTTAAGTTGGCTTGAAACTAGTCTAGACATATTTTTAATCCAACAATAATGATATTTAATGGTGTTGGTAGTGGTGTCCTCGTTGTTGACGGGAGGAGCTTCGTAGTCGTTTAATTTTGGAAAATATTCATCTTGAATTAAAAGTAAATTTACATGACGCGGCTGTTTATTTTTAGTTAAACGTGCAGGTACCACTACGTAAAATGACTTTTTATTAGTTTGATTTAGTTCTAAAGCGTAAACGTTTACAGAGATATCATTTAACTTTTCAAATTTTGAAATTTGTGTTAGTTTCATAGGCAATTCTAAACCAGCTGTATTCAAAACTGTACTATAATGAGGGTAATTAAATGTAAATTGAGAGTTTTTTTTAGTGGGAAACAAAAAACTCGTTACGGCCCAGTAAAAACACGCCAGGTCCGCATTTTTGACGTTTATGCATGCCTTTTTCGCTAATATTTCTTTTGGTAGTGGAATGAAGGATGAACCGTTCCCAATTTCAAATTTGTTAATAGCTACTTCTAATAAATTTATTTTTGACAACGCCCACCCACTGTCTTTTTCTTGAAATTCCGAAAGTTTATTTAAAATAAAATCTACAATGCTTTTATACTCCTGTGCTAAATCCGTCCCCAAATCAACGACGAAATTTGGGGATCCAAAGTATTTAATGTCAATTACTTCCCCGCCATCACTATCATTTTTTAAAAAATCCCCGCAAAATGTGACATTTACTTTTAGCGAGGGTGTATCATTTTTTAAAATTTGTGAAATTTTTGACTTGAATAAATTAAAAGCTGCCTTCAAAAAATCTTTTATTTCTTTGTGTTGTAAATTTATAATGACCCCCGTTCTAATTCGATTGTTAAAAATCGCGTTGACGTCTTCCCATTTAACGCCCCCTTTAGAGCCGCGCCCCTGTCTAATGCCCTCCCCTACTACATGAGAAGACGCTAATTTAATAATACACCGTAACCTTTTCAACTGCCCCATTTTGGTGTAAATTTTCCTTTTTTCCCCGACCGTGAAATTACATTTTTTTATCGCTAAAGAACATTTCCTAAGGTGATTACTGATTACTGATAGCCATTTATTTTTATCTGAATATGTAGAAATATTGTGCTTAGTTTTAAGTAGGTCTTCGATTTTTTTAAAAACGTGTGCGAAATTCATAATTGAACTCACCTAATTTTTTTTTTTTCTATTTTAAATAGAGTTCTGGGAGCACAGCTCTTTGATATCTCGTGCAGGCCAATAAAAACTAAACTGAAGCCCCCTTTGTTTAGATCGTCGATGTGGTTCTTGTAAATTTCGGTAGACCTTTTGGGCAGAAAGGTGACGACGTTCTCCTCCAATTCCACTAGGATGGATTCCCCTCCAAATTTGGATTTAACAAGCTGAACGCGGTGAATTTTCTTTGGGATGTTGGGTTGCAGGTCCTTTAGCTTAATTATGGGCTTGTTTTCAGTATCTGTAGATGAGGTAAATTCGTTTAATTTTTCAAGAAAACTCATCTAAAATAATAATAAAAAAATGGAATACTAGCATGAAAAAACCACCGAAAAAAACACTTACTTTAAAAGCTTAAAGATGTGGATGCCAAAAAAAAGTCTTAGCCGGATTGAAGCTAACAGCAAAAAAATGTGTAGCACTGGTACAAATTACTGAAAAAATCAAAAATTTGTACTGTTAAAATTGCAAAAAAATTAACTTATTTAACACTTTGAAGTTTAGATTTTTGAAAATTTACTACAGCACTGGTACAAAAAAAGTTTTTAAAAAAATTAACATTAAATGTACTTACAATAACTCCGACTGGAAACTGTTCACTGGACACTAACTGGCAGCACAATGTAAAAAACAACTGGAAACAGCTCACTGAATTCTAACTGGTAGCAGCAGCAGCAGCAGCACTGTTGAAGAGACTTTTACGACTGAATTGTCGATTGATTCGGCTTCGGCTTTTATAGCACTCGAGAAAAACAACAACATTATCTGTGGGAAGATAACTAAATTCGTTTCGTGGAAATGTGGTTGTGTTTGTCCCCTTATCGGTCTTATCTAATTTTTATCCAGGAAGCTACATCCTGTGTGAACGGATGTAGATGTTTGTGCTAGAATTTGTTTTCTGTAAATGTGGTTTTATTTTCTTGTTATCAGGCTTATCTAATTTTTATCGGGAGGCTTCATCCGGTATAACCGTTAAAGTATGTTTTTAAATTTTTTTAGAAAATGTAGATTGCAGGGCCGTATTTAAAAAATTTTTAGTTCAAAAAAGTTTAAAAAATCTTGAATTTGGAGTAATAGAATTTTGTGCGTTATTAAAATATTTATTTAACACTTTGAAGTTTAGATTTTGAAATTTACTTAACTTAAGTAAGCTCAATTTTCGGAGGAATATTATAACAATATTGACAAAAAATTATATAAAATGTAAAATATTATATAATTATCCAATCATGATCAAGCAATTTTTTTCATAAATTTGACATCTACGCCACTCATAGATAATGCCTGTTTTTTCCGCGATTCAATTGGACCAATATTAGCGAAGTTAAGCGCTTTGTGCCCTTTCGGCAACGCTCATTGCGCATGTTTTTTCTTTAAATTTGACATCTACGTCACTCATAGATAATGCCTGTTTTTTCCGCGATTCAATTGGACCAATAACAAGGAAGTTAAGCGCTTTGTGCCCTTATGGCAACGGTCATTGCGCATGCTTTTCTTTAAATTTGACATCTACGTCACTCATAGATAATGCCTGTTTTTTCCGCGATTCAATTGAACCAATAACAAGGAAGTTAAGCACTAATGCCCTTTCGGCAACGTTCATTGCGCATGTTTTTCTTTAAATTTGACATCTACGTCACTCATAGATAATGCCTGTTTTTTCCGCGATTCAATTGGACCAATAACAAGGAAGTTAAGCACTAATGCCCTTTCGGCAACGTTCATTGCGCATGTTTTTCTTTAAATTTGACATCTACGTCACTCATAGATAATGCCTGTTTTTTCCGCGATTCAATTGGACCAATAGCAGCAAAGTTAAGCGCTTTGTGCCCTTTCGGCAAAGTTCATTGCACACGTTTTTCTTTAAATTTGACATCTATGCCACTTATAGATAATGCCTGTTTTTTCCGCGATTCAATTGGACCAATAACAAGGAAGTTAAGCACTAATGCCCTTTCGGCAACGTTCATTGCGCATGTTTTTCTTTAAATTTGACATCTACGTCACTCATAGATAATGCCTGTTTTTTCCGCGATTCAATTGGACCAATAACAAGGAAGTTAAGCACTAATGCCCTTTCGGCAACGTTCATTGCGCATGTTTTTCTTTAAATTTGACATCTACGTCACTCATAGATAATGCCTGTTTTTTCCGCGATTCAATTGGACCAATAGCAGCAAAGTTAAGCGCTTTGTGCCCTTTCGGCAACGTTCATTGCACATGTTTTTCACATGTTTTTCTTTAAATTTGACATCTATGCCACTTATAGATAATGCCTGTTTTTTCCGCGATTCAATTGGACCAATAACAAGGAAGTTAAGCACTAATGCCCTTTCGGCAACGTTCATTGCGCATGTTTTTCTTTAAATTTGACATCTATGCCACTTATAGATAATGCCTGTTTTTTCCTCAATTCAATTGGACCAATAACAACGAAGTTAAGCGCTAATGCCCTTATGACAACATGTGGCAGATGACAGATGACAGGTGACTTCTTCTTTTTTTGGCTGAACTGCCAACACGTTAAAGACCAGTATTTCTAGTGACAGATGACAGGTTGGCTGAACAGCCAACACGTTCAAGACCAGTATTTCTAGTGACAGATGACAGGTTGGCTGAACTGCCAACACGTTCAAGACCAGTATTCTTGGACTAAACATGGCCGCCGCCGCCGCCGCTCTCCAACGCCATCTACTAACATTTTGTGGAACTTTGGCATCACCAACGCCATCTACTAACACTTTGTGGAACTTTGACATTATTGGACTAAAAATGGCCGCTCTCGAAATTCAAATTTACCGCGCAACAGCGACACTAGCGCCACAAACGCCCCTGGTGGCAGTTTCGGGAACTTTTCCAGAACCCGCTTTGCTACACTACTAAATATCTTTTACAGGTAAACGCAATATTTTATTTACAGCTCTTTTACCTATGAGAAATTCAATTTTTTCCATCTCGATTGTTTAAGAACGAACGACTTATGTTAATTGTACTCTCTGTTTTATTTCGTTACCACATATACAAATGGAAAGATAAAAAAGTGAGTGGGGGTCTAATAATCACGGTATGTTCACGTGAAAAGGGGCTTTTTCACGATGTTATAATCACGGCATGTTCACGTGAAAAGGGGCTTTTTCATGACGTTTTAAGAAATACTCTAAACAACTATTATAATAAACGCAAATATATTACACGTTCTCAATAAAATACGTGTTTCTAGGTTATCACTTCATTCGCGGTTTTGATAATTTCGTATTGTTTTTAAGTTTTCAAAATTCAACATGGCTGCGCTCGTGGGCGAGTTCATTATTACAAGAGGGGGTGACACGTGTAACAGCACGTCTGTGAAAAGTCTTATGCAATAATTTTATAAGTTGCACAAATTAGGTACCCATTTGCATAACTGTGGCGCTAGATAATCCGGTTTTACAAAGGAGCATCTCACATAAAATTTTATTTACACTTTATTTAACTATATTACATTGGTAATAATAACTTGTAGTGTATCTCTAAAAAATAGGTTAAACATTTGACGTTCATGTAACGTAAAACGTGAGGTGCGTGACGTAAAACGTGAGGTGCGTGACGTAAAACGTGAGGTGCGTGACGTAAAACGTGAGGTGCGTGACGTAAAACGTGAGGTGCGTGACGTAAAACGTTACGTGCGTGACGTAAAACGTTACGTGCGTGACGTAAAACGTGACGTGTGTGACGTTTACGTGACGTGTGTGGCGTTTTTGATGTTTTACGTGACGTTTACGTGACCTTTTTGACTTCATCCTGTATGGTAATTAAAAGTCTCTCTCTCTCTCTCTCTCTTTTTTAAAAAATTTATAAGAATAAATGTAAAATATATATACGTACACATTTCTTACATTTTCATTTATATTCAACATGTGTGTTGGTAAAGTACTTGTACTGCTTCTCTTAACAGCCCACGCAAATTCTGCGAACGTTACTCTAGAATATTTTGTATCATTTTTGCAACGGTTTGGCTACATTAATCAAAATGAAATCGTAGGTGATAGCCTTAAAAATGTGTTAGCAAATTTTCAAGAAAAATATAATCTACCTGTGGATGGAACTCTGAACGCTGCCACTATTCAATTAATTAATAAACCTAGATGTACTGTTGGTGAAAATTCATTTACAACGATATCAAGATGGAAAAATAAAACGAGTTTGCGATGGTATTTTCCTCAAGCCCGTTCGGAACATCTTTTAACAGCTCAAAGGGCTTTTGCAATATGGGAACGTGATTCCAATTTCAATTTTCAACTAGTTCAATTTCCAACACCGAAACCCGATATTACTATAACCGTCGTACCCAAAAAACATGATTTTCGAGAAAGCTGTACAGGTCACCATCGATGTCCACAAAACTTTGATGGGCCTGGGAAAATATTGGCTCACGCACATTTTCCTAGTGCTAATGGATGTATTGAAATTCATATGGATGCTGGCGAACAATGGTATTTTGGGGATGATGATAATGTTCCTGATGGTCAAGTAAGCTTTCTTATGGTGTTGGTACATGAAATCGGTCACACCCTTGGGTTAGGACATAGTGGAGTAGAGACTGCAATTATGTTTCCATGGTATCAGCAAAAGTTAACTCCTCTAGATGAAGATGATAAGAATGCATTAGAATTCTTGTATGGCCCACGACAAACGCCGACAACAACGACAACGACGAGTACAATTTATCCTCCAACCACTCGAAAGCCGACAACAACGACAACGAGTACAATTTATCCTCCAACCACTCGAAAACACATTTCTTCTTCTTCTTCTTCTTTTTCTTCTTCTTCTTCTTCTTCTTCTTCTTCTTCTTCTTCTTCTTCTTCTTCTTCTTCTTCTTCTTCTTCTTCTTCTTCTTCTTCTTCTTCTTCTTCTTCTTCTTCTTCTTCTTCTTCTTCTTCTGTTAAGACACCGATGACTGTTTCGCTTCAATACAAAAATTTATGTAATATTAAATCACCTGATTTCATGTTTTTTGCAACAGCTCCAACGTTTCCTAATTATCGATTGTACGTCGGATTTAATACATCTTTGTGGAAATTTGATTTAAATAGTATGCTCTTACCTTCAAGTCCCGAACCGTTAAGTAATTATCTACCCAATGAACTTAAGACTTCCTCGACCCCATTTTCTCACATTTTTCAAAATTCAGCGGGGGATTTAATAACGTTTGGTAATCGAAAATGTTATGTAGCCTCATTTCCAAATTTAAATATTCAAAATGATTACTATTTACCTGTGCCCTCAGATGCTTATATTAATGCGTTATTTCAATCAAATAGTGGTAGAACTTTTGTTTTCTATAACAACGTTTCCTATGTAGAATACATTAATGATCCTGGAGAAATAATTAGTCGTGGACGTATAACCGATCAATTTCCCGGTATACCGATGAACTTGACATCAGCGTTTAGATATATAGATGGTTTCATTTACTTTTTCAACAAAAACTTAAACGTATATTACAAATATAGCGAATATACGAAAAAAGTTGTTGAAGCTGGACAATTTAGTTGGAATCTATTTAACATACCCTGTCCCAGCGTAGGGTTAAAAGAACAATTGAAAACCCTATTGACAAAAATTATATCTTTTTATGAATAAAATGTACCAAGTAAATTGAATATAATAAAAAAATAATTGAACGCCTCGTTCTTTATTATATACTCTTTCAGCACAATTTTTTTGTTTTTCTTCGAAAAATATTGCACATGGCGAAATGAAATTTTTTTTGAGTTTTAATAAATGATATGAAAAATTTTCAGTTGTTTATTGCAACATTACATGAGGATTGAAACCTTCTTTGAATACATTTATAAAGAAATTTTAGTAATAAAATACATATAGCAGATAACGTGAGGCATGATATTGTAAATGTCTTGTTAATTTCACCATTTAATTGTCCATCCTTGACGCCGTCGTCATCGGAAGAACTGGTGTTGGTTGAATTCGTCTTAACGGGTAACAGCAACATAGAACTTTTTTCGGTATTCTTGTATTGTCCAAATTTAAATCGTCCAACTGCTTTATAACGTTTTCTTTGTCTTCGTACAGTTTAATATCTTTACGAAGTTGCTTGAGTCTTTCTTCAAATTTTTCCCCAAATATGCTTGTCTTGACGACGCATGTCTTAAAGCAATAATCCCTCCAAGCGTTATTAATAAATATTATATAATAACCCCCTCTAGATCACGTGACATAATTATCCAATCATGATCAAGCAATTTTTTTTGTAAAATTAGCATCTACGTTGCTTGTGGATAATGCCTGTTTTTTCCTCAATTCAATTGGATTAATAACAACGAAGATAAACGCTTTGTGTCCTTATGGCCCCGTTCATTGCGCATGTTTTTCTTTAAATTTGACATCTACGTCACTTATAGATAATACCTACCTTTTTCATAATTAAATTGGACCAATAATAACGAAGTTAAATGCTAATGCCTTTACGACAACGTTCATTGCGCATGCTTTTCTTTAAATTTAGCGTCTATGCCCCCTTTACATGATATCTGTCTTTTTCGTCATTCAATTGGACCAATAACAGCGAAGTTAAGCGCTAATGCCCTTTCGGCAACGTTCATTGCGCATGCTTTTCTTTAAATTTGACATCTACGTTACTTCTAGATCATACTGGTCTTTTTCGCTATTCAATTGGACCAATAACAGTGAAGTTAAGCGCTTTGTGCCCTTATGGCAACGTTCATAGTGCATGTTTTTTCTTTAAATTTGACATCCACGTCACTCATAGATAATGCCTGTTTTTCCCGCGATTCAATTGGACCAATAACAACGAAGATAAACGCCTTGTGCCCTTATGGCAACCATCATTGCGCATGTTTTTCTTTAAATTTGACATCTACGACACTCATAGATAATGCGATTCAATTGGACCAATAATAACGAAGATAAGCGCTAATGCCCTTATGGCAAAGTTCATTGCACATGTTTTTCTTTAAATTTGACATCTACGTCGCTTGTAGATAATGCCTGTTTTTTCCGCAATTCAATTGGACCAATAATAACGAAGATAAGCGCTTTGTGCCCTTATGGCAACGTTCATTGCGCATGTTTTTTCTTTACATTGGACATCTACGTCGCTTGTAGATAATGTCTGTTTTTTCCGCGATTCAATTGGACCAATAACAAGGAAGTTAAGCACTAATGCCCTTATGGCAACCATCATTGCACATGTTTTTCTTTAAATTTGACATCTACGACACTCATAGATAATGCCTGTTTTTTCCGCGATTCAATTGGACCAATAGCAGCAAAGTTAAGCGCTTTGTGCCCTTGTGGCAACATGTGACAGATGACAGGTGACTTCTTCTTTTTTGGCTGAACTGCCAACACGTTCAAGACCAGTATTTCTAGTGACAGGTCACAGATGAGAGGTGACAGATGACAGGTGACATGTGACTTCTTTCTTTTTTGGCTGAACTGTCAACACGTTCAAGACCAGTATTTCTAGTGACAGGTGACAGATGACTTCTTCTTTTTTGGCTGAACTGCCAACACGTTCAAGACCAGTATTTCTAGTGACAGGTCACAGATGAGAGGTGACAGATGAGAGGTGACAGATGACAGGTGACATGTGAATTCTTTCTTTTTTGGCTGAACTGTCAACACGTTTAAGACCAGTATTTCTAGTGACAGGTGACAGATGCCTTCTTCTTTTTTGGCTGAACTGCCAACACGTTCAAGACCAGTATTCTTGGACTAAAAATGGCCGCCGCCGCTCTCCAACGCCATCTACTAACACTTTGTGGAACTCTAACATAATTGGACTAAACATGGCCGCCGATGCCGCCGCTCTCCAACGCCATCTACTAACAATTTGTGGAACTTTGGCGCCACCAACGCCATCTACTAACACTTTGTGGAACTTTGACATTATTGTACTAAACATGGCCGCTCTCGAAATTTGAATTTACCGCGCAACACGTCGGCGCGACACCAGCGCCTCTCGTGGCAGTTTTTGTAATTCACGCAGAACGAACTTTGCTACACTACTAAGAATGTTTAACACTATTCACACAATGCAAACATTTAGCTCTAGTACATCAACCGATATCAATCATTGGTCCAAGTAGTAAAATAGGAAGATTCGCTATACTCCAGTATTGTTGCTTTGTAACTTTGTGCAAACAAGTTCGATTCTAATAAAAATTTAAACCAAAATCATTAAGTTTTTAAACGGTGTATTGTCCTTTACTTGGAATGTTCTACTTGTTGATACACATTCTTTCAAAAATCGAGCACGTTGCCGAGTCAATTTTTTTGCTCTTAAGTATATATATAAATAACTCTTAATGATAGAATTGACGGCTATAGAAATGTTTCCAGTTAAAATAAAATGTGTATGCGATATATAATTTGTAATTTGCTTGTATAAATATTAAAGTGTTATTTTCCAGGGACAGTTGAAGAAACGTACAGAATTGTATCTATAAACCTCAAGAAATATGTTTACTTGGTCTCCGTAGATGTATCATATTTAACAAATATCAGAAACTTGTTTTGATATGAGAAGAATAATATATATATATATATATATATCAGAACCATAAATAAATCGTTTCAGATCCATATCCAGTGAGTAATAGATCAGTAATATGTTATAAATATCAGAAAGTAATATTACTAAAATATTCTCTATATTAAATAGTACCTCTAGAAAAGTATTGTTCGAATATGAAAGAATCAAAATGACACAAGTTTCATTTATATATTTCGATTAATATTGATCCTTCAGATTTAAACTATATATATTTCTAGATGCGGCATTTAATATGGAGAATATTTCGCTAAAATTAGGGTCCGCCCAATTTATAATAAATCGAAGATTACCTGAAGCAAAATAATATCTTTAACGAGCATTTTTAGATTGTCTATACCGGTGAAATAGAAACGAATGTTTCATTGAATAATGATTAGAGGAGTGAAAAATAAAATCAAGAACTCAGTCAGTATAGATCAACCTCTCTGGAATGATCACAAGTTACATAGTGAAAGATTGACATTAATTCTATTTGTCTTGTTTCAGATTCGTGATAGCTTTGACGACATCTATTTGGATTTAATCCTCATCATCTTCTTCTTCTTCTTCTTCTTCTATAGAAACCTCTAATATAAGTCTTGGATATAGATTTTGGAGTAGGTGAAATAGATCGATGTCTTCCAAATTGAAGAATTCAAGCGTACACGACAAATAAAGGCTGATGAAAAAAAAGTGACGGGGGCACATTTATTAATGGATACTACTACTCGTATATGTAAATTTCATAATTTTGCGAATATACTGAGTGTCCCTAATTATGGTTTGCAGACACCTGTCTTGTGTAAAAAAAATAAATTAGAAATCTTCGATGACATTTTAATGCGTTTCTCATGATATTTCTAAAAACAAATTTTTTTTTGTTAAACTTTGAGGTGGTTTCCAAAAAATTTGTTAAAGCAAATGAAAATTTAGAGCTTTATTAGAAGAGTAGAAAAAAAACTTTTTTAATAATTTTTTTATTGTCTCGAATAGGAGAGATATTACCTATAAACAATAACTTGGGACATACAATTTTGCATGACGTTTTACCCCAATATGTAGTCTTAATTCCCACTGAAACGAGTTTTCATAAAAAATACATAAAAAAATATGCCCTTTATATTTATTTGCCATTTTGAAATACTAAATGTTACTTTAAATAGATTTCATATTTTTTTTACGTATTGCACGTGTATTTCTTCACATAGACGATTTAGTGTTTTTGCTAAAATGATTTTTCACAAGTTGTACTCTTAATTTTTTTTTACCAATATGAACAAGTAAATGTTCTTGAAAATCCTCTTTTCGACAAAACGATTTTTCACAAATAAAACAATTACATTTTTTTTCATCACTATGAACAAGAAAATGCTTATTTAAATAGCCATTTACTTGTTCATTTAAAGTGTTCCATTTATAAAAAATTATTTACAAAAGCATTTAGTTATTCATAATGATGGAGAAAGATTTAAATGTTCAATTGGTGAAAAATGGGTATAAAAAATATTTAAATAGGTACGTATTAATAATTATATTTAAAATTGAAATAAACCGATTCAAAGAAGCATTTAATAAAAAGTATTTGTTAAAGTATAAAGTGCACAATTAGTGATTCATTTGTTTTTTAATTCTTTTAGACAATTTCAACTAATATAATAGTATTATTATTTAATGAGCATAAATTTATTCTGGTTATAAATTCAGTAAAACCTTAATTTCAGTAACATCACATTTTATAAAAACAATTAGCAATTTAAACGTTACTTTTATCTCTAAATTAATTGCGTTTAAATTCGTAGTTCACAAGAAAAAATAAACGTACACTAAGAAAAGTCGACATTATTTTATTAAAATTTTCCCGAATTTAGTGTCGTCTATAAAATAATGGGAATTTGAAAATTATTTATTTCACTTATCGTTAATAATAGAGTAGTTATTGATTGACAAAAATTTTTTTCACATCCTTCTCAATAATCCTTATTTGGTTTATTGATTTCCTATTTTTTAACTGGCAAAAACTATTAAAGCGAGTTTATTAGGAGCTTTTAATAACAAAACTAATATCAGAGATGATGAAGATGATGAACTTTTAGATGATATGGACCAGACAACAGATAAAATGAATGAATTTTTCATAAATGTGGTTCAATCAATTCATTAAGTATCCACAAAAATTTGATATTCATGTAAATAAAAAACATATAGAATCTATACATAGTTTATAATTATAATTCACTTTTCGTTTTTGTTGATGAATGAAATTTTTAAGATTATTTTTTTTTGAAAATTGAAAAAGTTTCAACATTTTTCGTAATTATGTTATTATTACGTATTATTTATTATTCATCGATGAAATTGATTTAATTCAGTTTGGATTTTACTTGGCAAAAGTCTCAGATAATGTTAATAAAAATTATCGAAAGCAGGTTAAGTTAAAGTATATATAGAAGGTAAAAAAATATTGAAAAAAAAATTTTTTGGTTCGCGTGTAACACGAATTTTGAATTTTACGATCAACATCATCCAGCCACTCAACATTATTTTATTTTTCTTGATTTTTTACGTGCTGTAAAAGAGGAGAAAAGAAACTTCGACTACGGAAAATTAATCGAAAAAAAATACGATCGAAGAGGAATAAAAACCGTTCGACGACCCCGTTATTATTAATTATCCATTTTTTTTACAAGATTCTTCTTAGACTTAATTTTATCGAGAAAAGAAACATATATTTATTTACAAGTTGAAACGGTCAACATCGAAACTATTTTTTTTTTCTTATTATTATTATTATTTCGAAAAAAAATAACGAAATACTCATGATTAGCAATAATTACGGCATTTTTTACGAAACGTCCTGTATAATTATTATCGGAAACGGTAGGAATTTTAAAACAAACATTTTTTAAATTTTTATTTTTAAAAATCACAGGAGCATACAAAAATATATAAAAGAAATCATAATAAATAATAGTAAAGGAGCAAATAAATAGAACAACAATAAAAAATTAACACGAAGAAAAAAAATACATTTAATACAAATTAACGAAACAATTAAAAGCACTGAAGATAAAATAAAAAAAAATTCGCAGAATTATATTTATTTGATTTATTAAGTTTGAAAATACAATTTTATTTTAAGTACACGAAATCGTGGTCGCGTGACACGCATTTTATTTTGGAAAATTTTACGTCCTTTTCGGGGTTATTTTGGACATATTTTTTCACTTTATCCAGGCAATCGCAGAACATCGGGTTCGAGTCGATCGAATTCACAAATTTTGCTTTAAAAACGTCGGCACATTAAAAAGACACGAAATTTTTTTATTTTCTAGATACAAATACTTTATATCATCAATATTTCTTAATAAATTTTCGTGGAACCTTCCAATAAATTATTACTCAGATCTAGTATATCGATTGTTTTTAAATCGGTGAAAGCTTCGGGATCGATTTCTTTGATTTTGTTTTTCATAAAAATCAATTCAATATTTTCCCTTCTCCCTCCTTTGAAATTTTTGGAAGCGTGTTCTGGGAGTTTCTGAATTTCGTTGTTTTCGAAACGCAGTTGTTCGACGTTCGGCGAGTTTTTGAACCATTCCGAATTCCAAACTTTTATTTTGTTGTCATTTAAGTCAATGAACATCAAAGATTTCATATCGTCGAAGGTCTGCTCATGTATCGTCGATATTTCGTTGTAATTTAAATCTAAGATTTGTATTGACACGTTGTTGAATACGCCTTAATCGATGGTTTTTATTTTATTTCCTAAAATATAAAAGATACATTTTACAAAAAGTAAGAATTGAAACGGTCATTACGAACGATTAATGATGATATAAAAAAGCATGAAAAGTGTGTGTGTGTGTGGAAAAAAATAAATATTTTGTACGTACCACTTAAATTCAAAGTGATTAAACAGGCATCGGTAAAAGCACCCGGTTTTAATTCTTCCACGAGTTATGTAGTTAAAATTCCTACCTAATGTGTTTACTAGACTCTAATCATAATGACAAAAGTATGTTTCCCTTAAAAGGTAATTTAGATAAGATACATTATAAATAAGAACCTCGACTTCCAAAAAGCAACATTGTGGTTACTGAAGTCTTGGTGTAAACTAGTATTTGTATATCACTGTTCATTTTTACTTTAAATAAACTTTTTTAAAAAGGTAAAGTGTTATAAAAAACATAATTGGCGCAGTCAGTAGGATCCAGGGAGTGAAAATCAAGAAAAGTAGTGCCTTTCACTTTTAGTCCTAACTATTCACCTGGAACAGAACCTGTGAAGGAGAAGAACAAGTAAGTGTTGAGCTATATTTCCTTCCATTCTTTTTTACCTTTATTACCTATGTAACAACCATATTTTATATTTCCCTTGTGAATTTTAAATAAGTGACAATATCACATATATATAATTAACGGTGTAAAAGAAAAATCTTTATACGACCAGTAGAAAGTGAATTTTCTTAGAAACCTTTTATATTATTTCAAGTCTATGCAAATACGGGATAAAAGAAAAATTTCTGTACAATAAGTAGAGAGCGAATTTTCTTAAAAACCCAATTTCATAACTGTATTAAACAATCACCGTACGACATAAAATACATTTTTTATGAACGTAAACGAATTAGTAGATTATCTTAATCAATTAACATTAAAACCAAAAATGGCAACTATTCAAGCAGCAAAAGAAATTTCGCACACCCTCCGACACTTCGCCGGACGAAGCGAACACTTAGAATCGTTTATAAATGCCGTGGACAAATTTTTCGATAGATATGGTACTACCACAGACAATAGCCTAAGCGAGTTCGTATTTGCAGCTATTTGTTCAAAAATTATCGACGAAGCGGGCGATTTTTTATTATGTAGACCAGATTTAGATACATGGCCCCAAATTAAGATAGCATTACGAGAAAAATTTGGAGACAAAGTAGACAGACATGTACTACAACAACAATTCATATTTTTAAACAAAACAAAAAACGAAACTATTAGCGACTTTCTAGAAAGGTTAAAATTAATGAAAATGAGACTAAACTTAAAAATAAATTCAGATCGAGAAATAGATCCAGCAACAAAATTAGTTCTTATTAATCAAAACGAAATAACAGCTGTCACAGTGTTAATTTCTAACTCTAACTCAGAATTAAGGACACTATTATTATTAAAAAATCCCAAAACTATCGAAGATGCAACTTCCTTAGTTATAAATCATTCTTTACTAGAGCAGCAAGTTAACATCAGATATCAAAACCCTAAACCATCGCAAAGACCAATATATCAGACGAATAAACCACATCAAACCAACTACTTCTCTAGACCTAATCATAATAATTACTTTTCGAGACCCTCTCCAAACTATTCTCCACAAATTCCAAATACCTCTAATAATTATAATAATTACGCGACAAATAAATTCCCAAACAACTATAATAATAACTCTTTCAACAATCAAAAATCCACATTTCCAAGTCAACCCATAAACGTCCAACCTCGACCTGTACAAAATAAATATTTCACGAATGCACAAGTATTCGGCAAACCTACAAATGTATTTTCACCAAAAAATTCCCACAAACCACAGGGTAAACCAGAACCAATGTCCACTTCAAGTAGACTACCATCGACGAGAAATTTCAACTACAACTATCGACCCTCAAATCATTTTCAAAACAGCGGAAAACTTAATTTTACATTCGAAGAACTAACTAACATAGAAATTGACCCTAATGAAACGTCATTCCCAAATTTTCCTCACGATAATTATAACGACTACGATGAATCGGAAATTAACATCACTAATTACAATACGTGCAGTAATTATCAACAAAATGATGACGATCACACTCATTACACTAATGACATAGAAGGAGACTTTAATCACTCACAAGAAGAACAATTAAATCATAATACAAATTTTCATTTAACAGGCCCTCAGACCAACAAAAGATAGACCTCAATTATTTAACACCGAATTCTTTACCCTATATCAAAATCACGGAACCACCCATTAAATTGCTAATCGATACAGGTTGTCACCCTTCATTACTTCGTCCTTACGTCGCCGAAAAGTATTTCCCAAATAATATATTTAAATGTAATACTCCGATCATAACTTGCAATGGAAACAGCAACTCAGAATCTAAAGCCAAAATCCCTATCTTCACAGAATTTAAACCCTTGAAAAGTGACCTAGAATTCGTCTTATATAATTTTCACGATTATTTTGACGGTATTATTGGAATACGCGATCTTAGGAAATTGCAATTAAATATCGACCTAAATAACAGAAAATTGTACAACGATAAAATAAAAATCCCATTATATTACAGACAAGAGTTTAATTCGCAAAAAATAGAAATCCCCGCATACACTTCAACGATGAAAAGAATTAAAACTAATTTACCAGATTGTGAAATTATTATACCCGACCTTACAAACGATTCAGTAAATATACCTAGTTCACTCTTGAAAATCGAAAACGGTTCAACCACAATAGAATTTTCTAATCCAACTCCCTAACCAATTTTAATACAAATTGATGAAAACTTCCTGAAACCCTTTGCTAATACATATAACGAAGATGCATACGAATGTTTTAACATAGAAGACGTATTACCACCACATATAGCAAACGACGACTTCGACTTTTCACTCATTAGAACAGAACATATGAATTCAGAAGAAAAAACGGCGATAAAAAACTTATTAATTAAATTCAAAGATATTTTACACCAACCGAATCAAAAACTAACATTCACAAATCAAATAAAACACGATATAAAAACAACCGACGAAATACCTGTCCACACAAAATCTTATAGATACCCATTCGTTCACAAAAACGAAGTCCAAAAACAAATTTCCAAAATGCTGGAAGACGGCATTATTAGACCTTCTCAATCCCCCTGGAGCTCTCCTATATGGATTGTCCCTAAGAAAATGGACGCGAGCGGAAAAAGAAAATGGAGAATAGTAGTTGATTATAGGAAAATCAACGAAAAAACAATCGACGATAGATATCCGTTACCGAACATAACAGATATACTAGACAAACTCGGAAGATGTCAATACTTCACAACACTTGACCTAGCTTCTGGCTTTCACCAAATAGAAATGCATCCAGACTCAGTCCCTAAAACTGCATTTAACGTCGAAAACGGGCATTATGAGTACGTTAGAATGCCTTTTGGACTCAAAAATGCACCAGCAACTTTTTCGATAGCTATGGACAACGTATTAAAAGATATAAACGGAAAATTATGTTTAGTTTACATGGATGACATAATTATATTCACCACCTCATTACAAGAACATATTGATAACCTCAAACAAGTGTTCCAACGATTGAAAGAGTCGAAACTAAAAATTCAACTCGATAAGTCAGAATTCCTAAGAGATTCAGTCGAATTTTTAGGACATATAATAACGCCAGATGGTATCAAACCAAACCCAAATAAATTAAAAGCTATAGAAAACTTTCCAATTCCCAATAACCCTAAAGAAATAAAATCATTCCTAGGACTAGTAGGTTATTACCGAAAGTTTATAAAAAATTTTGCCAAATTAACAAAACCCATGACAAATTGCCTTAAAAAGACTCAAAAAGTAGAACACACTACAGAATTTATTAACTCCTTTAATACATGCAGAAAAATACTAATGAATGATCCAATATTACAGTACCCCGACTTTTCTAAGCCATTCAACTTGACCACAGACGCATCTAATTACGCGATTGGTACTATTTTATCCCAAGGATCAATAGGTACCGATCTTCCAATCGCCTATGCCTCGAGAACGTTAAACCCTGCAGAAATTAATTATAGTACAATAGAAAAAGAACTATTGGCTATCGTATGGGCTACAAAATATTTCCGACCCTACCTCTTCGGAGTTAAATTTAAAATAATTAGTGACCATAAACCATTACAATGGTTATTTTCACTAAAAGAACCAAATTCTAAATTAGTCCGCTGGCGACTAAAATTAGAAGAGTACGACTACGAAGTCATATATAAAAAAGGAAAAAATAATACAAACGCCGACGCACTTTCCCGCATAGAAATACACCCAATAGAATTCGAAAAAATAAACGATTTAGATAACCTATCATTAATTGCAAACCCTGCCGACTTATCAGACTTTCCCGACTTTGATCTAGAAGAAATCGAATCATTCTTCGAACAAGACAAAGAAAACCCCGAAACTACTCAAGAAATCCCACAGACATCCACAGAACCCACAAAATCCACTCCAAAAATAATAATTCATAGTAATAAAACTATAAAAGAAGGCAAAAAGCCCCTAACAAAAAACAAAATAATTTCAAAAGAAATTACTCCTAAAATTCAAGTGAATGACCCCGATCTTCCAAAAGAAACCGACAACACCGATAACGAAACTATTGACTCAAATCACGAAAATCCTATTATAGGCGCCCCTTATACGAATAGATGCATTAATATCTTTAAAAATCAAATAATTATCTCCAGTCACGACGAACCAAATAACCAACGAAAAATAAATAGAGAAAAAATATTTGAGAAAAATAGAATCCACCTTTCAATACCAAAAATGGATAACGAAACTATAATCACAGATTTCATTAAAGAATACATGACCCCTAAACAATCCTATTGTTTATATTTCAAAGACAAATCTTTAGAGTTAACATTTATCCGCGTCTTTCAAAAATATTTCAAAAATAATGCTTTCACTTTAACTATTTCTAACTTAATTCTTACCGACATTACAGACGAAGATGAACAAAAACAGAAATTAATACAATACCACGAGACAAAAACTAGTCATCGCGGTATTCAAGAAAATACAAACGCAATAAAAAGAATATTTTATTGGCCCAAGTTAGACCAAGACGTTAAAGACTATATAAATACTTGTGACATTTGCCAGAAAACTAAATATGAAAGACACCCAACAAAATTAATTTATAAACCAACACCACTGGGATGTGAATCATTCGAACACATTTATACAGACACTTACAAAACACACGGACAATACTTCGTAACGATAATAGACAGTATCTCGAAATTTGGCCAAGCATATGCCATAAAAACCCCAAACTCCGTTGAAATCGCAAACAAGTTCGTGCAATTTTTTAGCCATTTCGGACTCCCCAGACGCATAACAACCGACAATGGAACCGAACTAAAAAATGAAATCATCCAAGGTCTATGCAAAACTCACTACATTGAAATCCATTACACTACCTTGTATAATCCGAACAGTAATAGTCCTGTAGAAAAATTTCACTCAACCCTAAGCGAAACTATACTTACATTAAAGAACTCCAAACCTAACGAACCCATAGAAACTCTTATGAACTTAGCCTTCCTATCTTACAACAATTCAATACATTCCTCCACTAATCATACACCATTCCAAATAATTCGCGGACGATTAGACTATAGAAATCCATTCGAAATAGATGACAAAGTAAGGATCACTCAGTACATAGAGGATCATACACAAAACTTACGAACACTAAACAATATTATAAAAGAACGAATTGAAACAAAACAACAAAAGACATTAGACAAAATCAATCAAACTAGACAACCAGACATAGAAATCGACACTACACAACCCATATACAAAACTAAAACGAAAATCGCGTCTCAGAAGAAAACAACAAACCGATACGAAAAATTAGAAGACCCAACCATAATTAACGATAATAAAATAAAAACATAATTTAAAACATACCACAAAAAACTTCTAAAACCTCAACGTAATGTTTTAGGTAGAAAAAATGAACCAACACATCACTATATTCTTCGTAATAAAAATAATCCAAGCACTGGACATAAAAGAACTTAATAATCCAATTCTGCCAGTACACATGGGAAGAGCAAACGTAATAACTACCCGACACACATTCCAATATCACATTAACCTAACACACCCCGAGAAATCACTTTTCCGAATAAGAGACTCACTAACTAAATTAGAAACTAACCTTAACGACTTATCAATTATAAACCACTTTTCAACCTTCATGAAACATAAACTTTCTAATGCAAAAACTATTATGGATATAATTGCTAATAAAATTCATTCATTCTCCGAAATCCCAAGAACAAAAATAGGATTAATTAATGCCGTAGGTAAAATCCAAAAATGGCTCTTTGGTACATTAGACTCAGATGACGAAAGACACATAACATCATATTTAAATAACTTACGACTAAACGAACAAACAATACATAACGATTTAAAAAATCAACAAAGCCTTTTCAAACAGCTTTCGGACACATATAATAACAACTTTCAAAAATTAAACGAAAATCAACTAACTCTAGAGCTTCAAGTAAAATACCTATCGAAAGAAATCCACGAATCTATAAACCTAGAACAAGCCTTTTCATTTTCAAACATCATAGATAATCTACTAATGCAATTACAATCAATTCAACACATCCTTAATAGATTAGAAACAGCAATCTCGTTCGCTAGACTAAACGTTTTACATAGCTCTATAATAGAACCAGATCAAATTGGATCAATGATCAATAAATTAATTGAAATATACGGAATCAATCAAATACCCAAACTTAAACAATTATTAAATTATTACTCTCTATTTTCTACACAAGTAACAATTCAAGATAAAATCGTCTTATTTAAAATTCACACACCGCTAATAACTTCTCAATATAAAATATTCCACTTATACCCAATTCCTATTCTAAATCATACAATTATTCCTGAACAACCTTATATATTGCTCAACACCGAAGAACATTGGACGACGTCTCAAATTTGCCCAGAAATCGAAAATTGGTATTTCTGTCTAAGAAACAATCTACACAAATACCAACCATGCCTAGCAGACCTCATAAGAACGGGAAAAAACTCATGTCCCAAGACGAAAGTTCATTACTCCGAAACTAGTGTTTCTCAAATAAACTCAAAAACCGTCTTGATAATACCAGCCAACACAACAAGCATTCAAACGTCTTGCGAAACAGAAGGAATTTACGAAACCAACAAACCTTGCATTGTATCACTAGGAAAATGCAAAATCTCCATAAACAGCGAAGATTTCCAAGCCGACCAAACGACACATGAAGAATTCATATTCGAACTTCCATCAATAAACATTACACGAATAAAAGAAAACAGAGACGAGAAAACATTCCACTTGAAGAAGATCAATAGTGAAGACATTGAACGAATCAAAACAATGGCCAACAACTTGCAAATAAGTAATTTGCGTGCCAATTCCAGCTCCAACCACGCATGGATCAACACTTCAATAGTTCTAATAACTATAATCACGACAGCAAGTATCCTCTACTATTTCAAAATATACCGACGCCAACGACACCATGAAATCAAAGAAATCACCAAAGATAATCAGAAAACAGAAGAACCCCTATTTTCTGCTCTGTGAAGGGAGGAGTTATGTAGTTAAAATTCCTACCTAATGTGTTTACTAGACTCTAATCATAATGACAAAAGTATGTTTCCCTTAAAAGGTAATTTAGATAAGATACATTATAAATAAGAACCTCGACTTCCAAAAAGCAACATTGTGGTTACTGAAGTCTTGGTGTAAACTAGTATTTGTATATCACTGTTCATTTTTACTTTAAATAAACTTTTTAAAAAAGGTAAAGTTGTTATAAAAAACATAATTCACGTTATATTATATTTCATATTTTAATTTCGATAAAATATGATTTTCCTTTTTTAAAAGAGGAAAAAAGAAACTTTTGGACTACGGAAAATAAAAGGAAAAATAAAAAATCGAAGAGGAATAAAAAACCGTTTGACGACCCGGTTATCATTAATTATATTTTTTTTTTAATATTTTTCTTAGACAACTTTATCGATAAAATAAATATATTTATTTACAAATTGAAACGATCAACATTGAAACTAATTTATTTTTTCTTTTATTATTTCGAAAAAAAACAACGAAATACTCACGATTATATAAAATATTTATTTTTAAAAATCACAGGAGCATACAAAAATATATTATAATAATATATAAAAGAAATCATAAGAAATAATAGTAAATAGAACAATAACAACAATTAGCAGAAAGAAAAAAAACACATTTAATAAAAATTAACGAAACAATTAAAAGCACTGAAGATAAAATGAAAATAAAAATAAAAATAATTCACAGAATTACATTTATTTGATTTATTAATTTTTTTGAAAAGTACAATTTTATTTTAAGTACACGAAATCGTGGTCGCGCGGCACGCATTTTATTTCGGAAAATTTTACGCGCTTTTCGGGGTGATTTCGGGCATATTTTTTCACTTTATCCAGGCAATCGCAGAACATCGGATTCGAGTCGATCGAATTCACAAAATCCGCTTTAAAAACGTCGGCGACGTTAAAAAGACACGAAATTTTGTTATCGTTTAGATGCAAATAGTATATATGATCGATATTTCTTAATAAATTTTCGTGGAAACCTTCCAATAAATTATTACTCAGATCTAGTGAAAAGATGTTTTTTAATTCGGTGAAAGCTTCGGGATCGATTTCTTCGATTTTGTTGTTCTGAAAATACAAATCGACATTTGCCCATCTCTCTCCTTTGATATTTTTGAAAGCGTGCGCCGGCAATTTCTGAATTTCGTTGTTTTCGAAATTCAGGTTTACGAGTCGCGGCGAGTTTTTGAACCACTCCGAATTCCAAACTTTAATTTTGTTGTCATTCAAGTAAATGGACCACAAATATTTCATATCGTCGAAGGCCCGCTCGTGTATCGTCGATATTTCGTTGGAATTTAAAATTAACTTTTTTATTGGCGCGTCGTTGAATACGCCGTAATCGACGGATTTTATTTTATTTTCTAAAATATGAAAGACACATTTTAAGAAAAGTAAGGAATCGTTACGAACGATTAACGATGATATAAAAAAATCGTGAAAAGTTTGTGTATGTGGAAAAAAATAAATATTTTTTACGTACCACTTAAATCCAATCTTATTAAATGGGCGTCGGTAAAAGCACCCGCTTTTAATTCTTCGACGTTACAATTGTTTATGTTTAATTCCATTTCTACATTTGAACACGATCCTCGGTATAAAACTGGAATATTTTGATTCAATATATGTACAATTTTGACATCTTCTGATAGAAAATTCATCAAGCGATCGCCAGAATCGATGTGTTTTTTTTCAGAAATTCGAGAATTTCCCTTCTTCCATATTTCAATGTCTACATTCTCGAAAGTAAAATTATCACATTTTACACGATAAAACAAAAAAATAAAAAAAACTGCACTAATTTTCATCATTGCTTCTTCTTCGTTAAAATTCTAAATGAATGTGAACAAAATTTGTTTCGATGCCATGTGTATATATATATATATTATTATTATTGCAACGAAATTAAGAACGCGATATTAAAGGTTATCAAGAGTTAATTTTTTCTTCTATTATTTCAAAACAAATAAGTAAATCTGCGTAATTTCCATTAATTATATCAAATAAAATACACTACTCAAAACAATTATCGCATATTTTGAAAACCCTGTACAAAAGACTTTATTCATAAAACTGGTAAACTAAGATTATTAGTACTAAAAATATAGATCTTTTTTATGCAAATTCCGGCAGATATGGGTTTTTATATTGTTCTTTATCATTTATTCTGATGTTTTTCTGTATAACTACAAAATGCTAAAACCTTTACTTATCAATGGCACGAGTATTCGATTAGTTGAACTTAGACTTTCGCACGAAATTATTAATTGGATGAAATTAGAGTTATGGACGATAACAACAGACGTCTTACTAGACATTTAACAGATGCTGAAGCACAAACGGCTGTTACTCGGTCAGCTGAGGGTTACAATCAAGTCCGAATAGCGCAAATTTTAAATGTTACCCAGTCGTCAGTAAGTAGAGTGTTAAGGCGGTATAGGGAGACTCAGGCATTTTCAAGACGTCCTGGTCAAGGCCGTAATAGGGTCACAACTGCAGCGCAGGATCGATTTTTGCTTTTGCAAACTTTAAGAAACCGTTCAACTACAGCTAGGAACTTACAAAATGCCCTAAGAAGAACTTACCAGGTTAGGATCAGTGATCAAACGGTTAGAAACAGATTGGGAGAATCTGACTTAAGGCCAAGACGACTAGCAACGGGACCACGACTCACGAGGCAACACCGCGTACGCAGATTAGCCTTCGCCAGAGAACTCCTGAACTGGAGAGCAGCTGATTGGCACACGGTCTTGTTCACCGACGAGTCCAGATTTACTCTCTCAACAAATGACCGTCGTGTAAGGGTGTATAGAAGGCCTGGAACCCGATTTGTACAGGGCAACATTCGTCAGTTGGATGCATACGGTGGAGAAGGCATTATGGTTTGGGGAGGAATAAACTTTCGTGGACGCACTGATCTCCATATTGTACAAAACGGTACTTTGAATGCTGAAAGGTACATTAATGATATCCTTCAAGAGTATGTGATTCCTTTTGCCCCATTTATAGGCGATAATTTCATATTAATGCATGATAATGCCCGTCCTCACACAGCACGCATTGTGACGAGGTTCTTGCAAGACACCGATATTAATATCATGGATTGGCCAGCAAGGTCACCTGACTTAAATCCAATTGAACATATGTGGGATGCACTTGGAAGAGCCGTTAGAGGAAGATTAAATCCACCTGAAACTTTGGAACAATTGTCTGAAGCTCTTATAGAGGAATGGGATAGAATTCCCGAAGCTTATGTTCAAAATTTAATTTTAAGTATGGGGAGGCGTTGCAGGGCAGTTGTAAGAGCTAGAGGGGGTAATACTGAATATTAATTAATGTTTTGTAGTGTAAAATTCATTATGGTCGGACAGTAATGTTAATTTTGTTTTTTGGTTTTAATGCAAATAAAACACTAAAAAATTAAAAGTTGCCTTATTTCGTTACATTTTATGTAAATTTTGCAACACTTCGTAAAATCCCTTAAAACATGTCCTTATTCGATAAAAAATAATTAAATCAATGTTATTTTTATTTGATGATTAAATATAGACATTTGAGAAAATATGCGATTTTTTCCGATTTTTTCGATTTTTTTTCTTCATTTTTCGCTTTTTTCCATTTCTTTTCCGATTTTTTTTCTACATTTTCCGTTTTTTTTTCAATTAATTTTCGACTTTTTTTCAATTTCTTTCAATCAAGTAAAATATTGAAACAACAACAACAACAAATTCCTTTAAATCAACAACTAAAATTTTATTTGGGGGGTGGAATATTTGAGTTTTAATTGTTGAAATTTTGGCGAAAAAACTTAAATGACTTGTTTTCGTCAAACAAAAAACAATTATTAAATCGAAAATTTCGTTCTTTAAAACGTTGTTATTTTTCTTTCAAATATTAATTCGACTGTAGTCAAATATCAAATTTGACAGAACCAAAGAGTCGAAAAATTTTGAAAATTCAATAAAACCGGGCGCACGAAGAATCGGTGATGTAAAAAAAAAGAAAATTAGTTGAGTTTTGTTGAACAGAACTTTTCGAATAAATAACCCCAACTCAGAAATATAATTTGAAGTAAAGTCAATAACACAATTTTCCTCGTTCAAGTTAGAAAGTGAAATTTATTTTATTGCCTGGAACAATTTTTGTTTATTTGCGTTTATTACTTTTCGGGGATAATTTAATTTCGTTTTCATTAAAAAAAATACTGCCAAAAAAAGTGTTGACCGCTCAAAACTTTTTTTCTCGTGGTTGTAAAAAATCTTACAAATATATTCATTAAAAAAATGAGAATCGCCCGTTCGTTTTTTCAATATTTCTTTCCGAATTAAATTTTGTATCAGATCGTTTTATTTTTGTTCTCCGAGTTTCTAATCCCCTAAATAAATAAATTTCTTTTTTTTTTCATCTTTTAAGGTAATTTTATAATTTCTAGGATTTGAAGCGAACACGTGTCAATCATTCAGTGAGTTGATGCTTTTAAAAGATTTTTTTGGATTCGATAATTTTAATAAATGTTTGTTATTTTCTACCGATTCTATAGAATTCCAAGTTTTAGATCAAAAAGGTTATCGAAATAAAAAAAAATGTAGATTAAAATGAGACCGATCAATTTCATTAATTTTCTCTGAAAATCGTTTCGATTCTTTTATTTATTAATTCTCCATTTTTTTTACGAAAGTGTTCTTGCATTGTAAAATAAATATACGGGGTGGCCCAACGAAAAAACTTGATGAGGAGGTTTCGAACAAATGCATAAGTCATACTATTTAAAAGGATACCTGATATTTAACCTCGCATTTTATCTTCTGCTGGTACAGGTGAATGTCTTCTGCTAAAAATCTGGTTTCGTTATTTATTGTCTGTTTAATTACATCCTTGTTGTCAAATTATGATTTAAATACTTAAGATTAGTTCTTGAATT
The DNA here is from genome assembly GCA_951812935.1 of Hermaeophaga mercurialis. Taxonomy (NCBI): domain Eukaryota; kingdom Metazoa; phylum Arthropoda; class Insecta; order Coleoptera; family Chrysomelidae; genus Hermaeophaga; species Hermaeophaga mercurialis. The sequence goes on along the minus strand of OX638361.1, from coordinate 49,892,980 downwards.
TTTAATGTGCTCTAAAATATAGTAAAAATTTCCTAAAACCACGATTCTTATGTTTTATTTTAATTGTTAATTTCATAACTAAAAGTTCTTAATTACTTAATACTATTTTGTAGGTATAATTTTGTAATTTTTTATTAAAATAAATTCTGTTTTGACGTTAAAAAATATTTTAAAATAAAATTTCTAGCGTCATATGGAATTTTGTAATGAAAATATTTTAAATGACTAATTCTATGAAACTATATTTTTTATAATATGAAAGTATCTCTGTTTTTATTTTAAATAATGTATAATTTATTTTTACCTGTTTGATACATATTTGAAAATTTCCTAAGCATTTTTTTACAAATATTTTACAGATTTTAAAACGTTAAAAAATAATTTAAAATAAAATTTCTAGCGTCATATGGAATTTTGTAATGAAAATATTTTAAATGACTAATTCTATTAAACTATATTTTTTATAATATGAAAGTATCTCTGTTTTTATTTTAAATAATGTATAATTTATTTTTACCTGTTTGATACATATTTGAAAATTTCCTAAGCATTTTTTTTAGAAATATTTTACAGATTTTAAAATTTCAAATTATTTGTATTAAAATTCTTCTTCAGAAAATTACTAAATTTGACTATACTATAGATTTAAAAGGATACCTGTAATTTTGACCGACTTTAACCTCGCATTCGAAAGATCGGTGAATACCTTCCGCTAAAACTGGTTTCGTTTATTCTGTTTAATGACATCCTTGTTGCCAAATTATACTTAAGATTAGTTCTTGAATTTTTATTGTGCTCTAAAATGTAGTAAAAATTTCCTAAATCCATGATTCTTATGTTTTATTTTAATTGTTAATTTCATACCTAAAAGTTCTTAATTACTTCTACTATTTTGTAGGAATAATTTTGTAATTTTTTATTAAAATAAATTCTATTTTGACGTTAAAGAATAATTTAAAATAAAATTTCTATCTAAAATTAGAGAAAGTTAAAAAATATAATAAAATTTGATTAGCATCATATGGAATTTTGTAACGAAAATATTTAGAATTACTAATTCTATGAAACTGTGTTGTATATTTTATAATATGAAAGTGTCTCTGTTTTATTTTAAATGTGTTTATTTTTACCTGATACATATTTGAAAATTTTCTAAGCATTTTTTTTACACATATAATTTTGCCATTTCAAATTAATTATATTAAAATTCTCTTTCAGAAAAAATATTGTTACTTTCATACTATAAAATTTATAGGATATCTGAAAAACTTTTAACTTTGCATTCGAAACGTCTTGTCTGTAAATGTGAAGACATACCTTTCGCCAGGTTTTTTACCCGATTTCCTTTTAAGCATTTTTTTTAATATTTTACAAATTTCAAATTATATTAAAATTCTCTTCCAGAAAATTTCTAGATTTCTTGTTAATTCGACTATACTATAAGATTTAAAAAGATATCTGGATATTGACCTGCTTTAACCTCGCATTCGATCTTCTGTCGGTAAATGTGAAAAATAGAATAAAATTTGATTAGCGCCATATGTGATTTTGTAACGAAAATATTTTAGAATTACTAATTCTATAAAAGTTTATAATATGAAAGTGTCTGCTACAAAGTGAATACCCTTTTCAAGTGCAACGTTTTTTTCTACAAGGCCTTTGTTAATTTTGAAAAATACATGTTTAAGACCTTGTACTCCCTCTTTGCAAACCACTCTTTGAAAAAAAATCTGGGTATATCAACTGAAGATGCAGGCTTGTTATTATCAGTACAATGCCAAAAGCCAAAATACTTAGCAATTTTATCATTAAGTTATTTTTGTTTTAATTTTCAGAATCCTATTTTCTATTATTTTTTTATTTTTTAAAATTTTACTTATTACATTAATTTTTGTTTCAGATGTTGTACTTGACAAATGAAATTCCTGATGATGATGGCTTTGACTTAATGGTCAAAGATATCATCATCAATACCTGTGCCTCCAGTTCTGCAGTTCCAAGCTCGGTGCTGCAGGATAACTTCTCGAAAATAGGGAATAGGGTCCAATTTTTATTGGTCCAAGAACAAACATTATTGCAGAGGAGGAAAGAGGATGAAAAGAAGAGGATAGAGGCTGAAAAAGCACTAATCGATACAGAAGCAAGCTTAAATGTCATCCAGATGAAAATTAAAAAATTGAGTAGCCATCTGGGTGACATGTTAATGTAGTATTTTAGTTTATTTTTTGTTTTAATTTTAAGGTTTTGTATTTAATAAAATAAAAATGTAATATTATTTGTTTATTTTTATTTAAATGTCATTAGACCAAGAAAAAAATTATTGTGGAGAAAAATAGAGGTCGAAAAAGCTCTCATAGATATAGAAGATAAATGTCATTCAGATGAGCATTAAAAAATTGGTCATGACATATTAATGTAGTATTTATTTTGTTTATTTTTATGTAAATGTCATTCAGATGGGTATTAAAAAATTGGGATCTGGATGACATGTAGTTTATTTTTTAATTTTGAGGTTTATATTTTATAGAATAAAAATTTATTTGCTTATTTTTATTTTAATGTCATTCAGGTGGGTATTAAAAAATTGGGATCTGGATCATATGTAGTATTAATTTTAGTTTAATTTTTAATTTTAAGGTTTATATTTTATAGAATCAAAATATTTGCTTATTTTTATATACTATCACGAAATACGTAATACCCCTTAAAACAAAAGTTTAAAGATGACTAGTTGTTTAAGACTACTTTTCAACCGACTGTTCAATTTTTGGAACAATGAGGTAGAAATTTGATATAGAAGGATGGACAAAAATTGGTATATGAAGTTTTATTTTTCAATTTAATTTTATGGTTTATATTTTATAGAAAAATGAAAAGCTATTTTTACGAAACGGAAATTCAATTTCGTAATGCCTTTATTAAAACACTGTTTAAGGGTGGATTTTAATAAAAATTTACATAATTACAGAATCGTACCTTATTAAAACATATTTTGTTATAAAAAATAATAAGTAAATACATTTTCAAAGTATTGGGAAACTGGTTTACAATTTTTTCAAAACACAGGTTTTTGCTCGTCTTGTTTAAGTTTCAATACTTTTTTATCTAATCTCTATTCGTACAAAGCATCGTGAACCGCGCTTTAACCTTTTTTTGATCTTAGCCTTAGCCTTGGCCTTGGAAGGGTCTTGTATTTGAAATATAAGTAAATTTAGAATTTGTTTCACATTTTTCATGGTCTTGGCCTTAGCCTTAGCCTTGGAAGGGTAATTTTTTATTATAATTAACTTGCAAATTACATATATTGAATTTTAACTAGTCGTTTAAATATATTATCTATATTTTTTGCATTTTTTATAATAATTAACTTGCAAATTACATATATTGAATTTTAGTTAGTGATATCAATGTAGCATAAAATTACTTGCTTGCATATGAATATTATCTATATTTTATGCTTTTTTTATAATAATTATTGTATATATTTAATTTAAATTATTCATTGCAATAATTATTGATTGCAACAAAGTATGGGATTCCTATGTAATAAATTAATGTTAATTGGTCGTTTAAATGCAACACAAAATAACAAAGCTTGCATTCTTCATTAAACTAAGTTGCATATGATGAATATATTATCTATAATTTAAAAATACAGTGATGTGCTTGCCATCTTCAGTTGCAAAAAATGTTATGAAATCTGGTTATTTCGCTTAAAAAAATGATTTTCAAGGAAAATATTTTAAAAAGGAATAAAACTACTTTGTGAATTATAAAAACTGCGTATATCCCGAAATTACAGTAGCAGCCCTCGTTGTTATATACAAATCTTTTTTAGATCTTTTATTAGATATCATTTATAAATATTTATATATATTTTATATATTGATTTATCATTTTAAAGGTAATTTACTGATATAGCAATCAATTTTTATCGAAACACGTATAATAAAATAGCTTGATTTTGGGCAATAAATATTTATATACCTGAGCAAATCGTACAGGACGAGCTAGCGACGAAGTCGATTGTGTCATTTAGAAATGTTGGTATTGTTGGATCTTTGTATTTATCATGTGTGTAATTGTTATATGTATATGGTATCAGTTATAATACGTAGTTAGACAAAATAATGTTTCACTTATTTTTGCGAAACCGCCTGACTTGCTACATAAAAAACGCTAATAAACAAACAACTATTGACAGCAACCGTCTGAAAATTTGACAGTTATCTTTCGTGCACCATCTCTTGCCGATTCCGGAAACTATTCATGTTATCATCGGTTATAAAATGTACGGTAATGATTTATTTGTATTTGGTAAAGGTTTATTGGGCAGTAATTACAATTCCTGTTCTTTTAGTTTCTTGTAAAACGATGTATTCTTTATTACACCAACATCCGATATTCTTCCCTGAGATCCAACATCAGCGAAAATGAAACAATAATCTGCGAAGACCACAGCCATTAAGACTATAAGTAGGTAAACACAGGGGGTTTCAGAACCAAAACCGGTTTTCCAAGGGGTTAACCACCCTTCCAAGGCGAAGGCTAAGGCTAAGGCTACGACTACGGCCAAGGCCAAGGTCAGGGTCATGATGTGATAAATACATTCTAAATACAAGGTCCTTCCAAGATAAAAAGATTAAAATCCGACAGTGCGGTTCAGTTCACAATGCTTTGTATGTACGAACAAAGATTAGATAGATTTTTAAAAAAAGTATTTAAACTAAAACAAGACATAATGAAATACGAGCAAATGCAAAATCTTATAAAGTGTTTTGAAAAATTGAAAATAAGTGAAGTAGAGGGGGATTCATTATAAATATAGTTGACCAAAACATCATATAGCATTGTACTCGACAACTTCAAAATGGATCTACAAAAAGTTAACGAACAGCTAATGTTAGATGTAGAGCATAAAGAAATTATAAAATTAAACCAGCTACAACCCAATATTCCACACAAATTAAAATCAATAAAAATGGTAACCACAAAATTTGGAGAAGCAGTGTTGGTGGAACTTGCCCAGCACAGAATATATTTACCGGGGAGATCAACTGTATTTTTGAAACCGCACCTAAGTGAATTTGGGAATGGTGATTATTCCATAATCTATGCTGGAGAGAAAAGTTTGTCAATGGGGAAATCAACATCTCTATTCAAATTTGAAAAATGTTCATTTATTGAAAAATAAAAAATATAAATTAATATGTATTTTACTATAAAAACATCCGAACAAAATCTAGACAGTTAGTCTACAATGAGTTTTAGCGAGGTATTTCCAAATTCAGTTCCAGACAGTCCAACTGAGGTAGATCGCTGGATTGGTACATGTTATATTTGTAAAGAGAAGCCAATACAAGTATTATTCCTTCCTTGTAGTCATAGGATTTGTTGTGTAGAATGTGGAACAAGAGTAAAGTATTGTACTTTTTGTCATGTCAAACTAGTAGCAATTGTTCGAGATGAGCAAAGAAGGTGTACCAGCCAAGTGTTATCATGCGGACATAATGTGTGTAAAGGATATGTAAGATTTTGTTCGATATGTGGTTTAGAAAATAAATAAATTTTACTTAAACAGATTTTTTTTTTTACACCTCTAAATTTGTACAAATTTGGTGAAAATTATTCTAAATAGCTAATGAACACGAAATACATTGTGTGTTTCCCAAGGCTATGTTGTAGAAGGTCAACCGATAAATATAAAGACATGTGAAATTGAAACGAGAACTCAAACCATGTCTTCGATTACTAAAGAACGTTGGGCAGTACAAAATTTTGAAAATTTAAAATTTGAAGATTTTGAAGATGGGATTCCGATTATATTATATAGTGATAGTGAACGTCCGATTACACCAGATCGAGACATAACAACACTGATGGAAATATATAATAAACATCCTAAGGATCCCAGACAAGTACCACTACCCATTTAGAGACCAATAGAATTGAAGGTTATTTCATCTTATCCCCACCATCCATAAAATGTATATAACCAAGTCTAAAGATGATCAGTTCATCAAAATGTGGCGAGCCTACACAACCCAAGTTAAGGTAGTAGATTTAAAATCTGCAATTACCTACTTTGCAAAAATTTATGGAGAAGACAACTTTGAATGGGAACATGAAGCAATCTATGGTAGAAATAGATGGTACTCTGTAGAAGAATGTAGGGAAAAAGCTATACAACATGAAAAAGCCGCTTCAGCCTGTAATGACTATCTTGATGGTGAGCTTCATCTTTGCTGTTTACTAAATATTTTGGACAATCTAAATTTAAATACAAGACTAGAAATTTCCAAATACCTACCAATTTATTTGAGGGATTCTAACTATATAGAAGAAAATGATGATGATACAGACGAAGAAATGAAACCGTTGGATACTTTATCATATGAAGAAGCTGAAAAATTGGTAACACAGTCAAGTCCATTGTAAATATTTAAAAAAATAAAACACATATTAATAAATAGTTTTTTTATTTCATTAAAAAATTGTTGTATAAAAAATATACGTTTGCTAAAGCGCAAATACATTTGTCCTTTGTGTGGTAAAGACATGCAGGTTCCTTTAGTTGAAGTTTGGGTAGCTCGTCAAAAGAAAACACAGGAGTCTTGGAAAACGTTTTTAAATAATTTGTTTTTTCTAATCCTTTAACATAAATAAAGTCTGCATCTTTGGTAGCATCTTGGTAAATTTTGGAAAACTGATGGAGTGGTGTAAAGCCGGAATCCCATTCAATACAATGATAGTTATGAATTAACCAAGATGCCTGCTTATACAAATCAGGAGACAGCATTCTAAAAGGAAATGGCGGTTTAAACACATAATGGCAAATTTGAGAACCATTATAAGCAGCAAACTCCTTTACGATAAATTTATTATTTTCAATTTTAAAACATTGTACATCTACCACTAGCTGCATATTGCTAATAATCACTGAATTAACAAAACGTTACAACCAGACATTTATATTAAATAAGGAGCATGCGTGTTAAACCTGTCGTACAATTTTTGTTAGAGGATTGTACATAAATTCCTTTTCATGTAAAATAAGACAATAAGCAGAAACATTTTTACCCACATTTTTACTGGTTTCAAATTCTATTCTTAGCACAACCGACCCCCCTTGAATAATTTCTCTTTGACGTGAACAATCGATATGAAATATTGGAGCATTATTTTTAAATTCTTCCGGTGAAAAAATTGGTTGATTTGTTGGTAAATGATAGTAGGATTCTTGAAAATTAGCAAACATTTCATAAGCAGTAGCAAAACGATTAGAGTCAAAATCTAAATTTAAATCATGATACGGATATCGTTCCGAGTTGAGAAAGATACGAATATTTGTTAGATTACAGTGATTAAAGTGACTCATATTTTTTAACAATTTTCCTTTACAATCATCCTGAAAGGCGACTATAATATGTCTAGGACTTTCTAATTTTGTGGAAGTTTTAACATTCCAAGTATGACGTGTGGAATCGTTTAATGTGGGATATTCTATTAGTTCCCAACTTCTAAATTTAATTGGCAAGTCTATATTACTCTGAATTATTTTATTTAATCGAAGTTGTTGACTTATACTAGGACTTATATGAGGAATATTCCAATATATCTTGTTAATTTCAATTTTTGGTTTTTCTGTCTCATCTGTTGCAATAACACAATCCACATCATCTTTTTCGCGAATGAGAATTAATTCCTGCTTCATATTTAAAACAATTTTACGAAAATCTTCAAAAAGCCAGAAAAAAGTTTTAATGGTATGTAAACATTAAAATTACCGTGATTATCAATTAAAAGTTTATTCGTTGATGCAATTGTCTTTCCCGCAGAATCTTTTAAATCCTCTTTAGGGAACCAGGCCGCATTTTGAAGTAATTTACTCTCATTTTCATTGATTGAGAGATAGTTTTTCAGGGTAGACGCTAAGCCAACACCTCTAACCGAATCAATTATTACACCATTCATTTCATATCTTATTTCCCTAAAGAGATGTGCTATACCATTGTTTATAAAATGAAATTTTGTTGGTGTCTTATTTTGTTCTGTTAAAAATTTGCCCTCTAAATAAAGGTAACTATTACATGGGAGAGTATAAGCATCAATATCTTGAACGGCAATTCTAATTTCATCATTATAGTTAACAGCGGTTAGGGTATGGGGTTGATAGGTGTGAAATTGATAATCCTCAATGGTCGTATCAGTAAACGGTTGTCCGGTTACGTTTAGGAGATCCATTACAAACTTTAAATCCAAGAGATTGTAAAAATTTACGGTTTTGCGATGTTAACGGCTTAGTGGTTCTCAAAACACTGTTTTTCTTATTGCTATATGGTCTTTTATAATGGAGGTGACAACGTGGAAACAACCAAACCATTATTCAATTTTTCTAAGATGTAAGCGAATAGTAATTGTCTCGTTATTGAAATTTATAAGTTCACCCGTTTGCTGAAACACCTTAACTGTTATGTTGTTTATTGTCTTGACGCTTACAGGATAATACAAAATAGTTTGTGGTTGTTCCACTATTTTATAGCCATTGGGAACCTGAGGGAAAAATTCGTGAATAATGTGAACCGGACGTCCATTAAGGGAAGAGCCGATCGCAATGTTACAATCAACGCAAATAGTGTTTACACTCAAAATATTTACTTTGTCGGAGGTATGAGCAACATTTGGAGAGAGTCTAGTGGAAAAACCTAAAAGTTTTCCAATTGAATTTGGTACATTGAAATTAATGGGTGCAGTACTTTTGAGAGTGACTGTATTAGTTTTTGAATCTGCTGTTATATGAATTGTTATGCCAGTAAGAAAAATATCTTTTTCAATAATTTTTATCAAATCATTAATCTCATATGCACCGGTTGGTATAGCAATGGTAAATTCATCTTTGTCACCCCACACCAAGACGTTATTATGTACATGAACATGAATGGAATGCTATTGAAAGTGTCAAAATTAACCAAACCAATTTCATAATCAACATTTTCATTGAGATAAATGGGTGGATTAAAGTCAGCACTCAAAATGGATGAGTTACCATTTAGAGTGAACGTATACGACATGATGGTTAACAATCTAATGAATTTCATAAATGATTAAACTGATTAAATAGAAATCTTAAACTGAGCTGTCCACATTGATATGAATTGAATGATTGCAAAACATTATAATTATATCTTATTCTTACGTTCCCACTACTTTTGAAATATTTGATAACCTCGAGTGGTGGGGGTATGTTGCCATAACTATCAAAATACTTAATATCATCATTATTTTTAAAGTATGCGGTCCAATGAGTACCAGGACCACTATTTACATCAAGATTAATTATACCAGTTTCAAATTTCTTAATCTTTTGCGGTAACGAATCTCGCATAAAAACCCCTCGAAAATATGGAATGTGTCTCGCAAATTTTTTCAACTCAACATTGGTTAACGCATGTTGAGGTAATTTTATTTTCTTCTTTTTATCCCATATCCCTTGTATGGTCGTAGGTAAAACCCCCGACCTCGTTTCATTCCAGCACCTTGTTTAGTTTCCATTGCTAAATTATGACGTTTCTGTTCCTCCAGCTGTTGACGATTAGCTTTAGCATCATTCACAGCTTTAGCGATTCCAGCTGCACCACCCCCAACAGCTCCTAAAGCACCTAGCAAGGGTAACAGAAAAGGTAAAAAACCACCCTTTTTCGGTGATCGAATGACACGTTTCCCCTTTCCCCGTTTTTTCTTCAAACCCATTCCCATCTTTCGTTTACCCTTCATAGCAGTAGTTACAAACCAAGCGGCTGTTTTTTCACCAAAATTTGCGTCCTTTGACTTTACTCGCTCCCAAGCTTTATTTTCCAAAACTTTATCAGCTACGTGTCTTTGTTTTAAATCACTACTTTGAGAGTATGCAATATCGTGTTCTCTACACGCTTGGTCTAGGGGATTAATACCTTGATCCCCTCTTTCTAATCGATTCCTGAGCCTGGTACCCGGGCCACAAAAAGAATAACCCGGAATGTGAATTTCCCCTGGGAGATTATTGATTAAAGTATTTAGTAATCCACGACCTTTCACCTTTCGCATCATTCTAAACCTTTATATAGGCGTGTGCACCTTATATAGGCACTAGTAGCCATGGAGATTCAAAAACAAAGAGTCACTTTACCAGTTAAAAATTATGACATTGAAGAAGCTAAGAAAATAGGTAAACATGGTATAGTTTTTGGAGGTGACTCGAAACGAGGTTTAATCATAGGTCCCAGTGGATCTGGTAAAACCAACGTTATGTTGTCACTTCTAGAACATCCGAACGGTTTAAGATTTGAAAATGTATATGTATGCTCCAAAAGTTTACATCAATCAAAATATTCATACTTGCGAAATTTGCTTCAACCTATTAAAGAGATTGGTTATAAGGAGTATGACAAAATTGAGGAAGTGATTGTACCTGAGTTAATCAAAAAGAATTCTATTATAATATTTGATGACATTGCTACATGTGATCAAAGTATTATACAAAATTATTTTTGTTGTGGGCGACATAAATCTACAGACTGTTTTTATCTTTGTCAGACATACGCAGCTATTCCCAAACATTTAATTCGAGATAATTCAAACCTTTTAATTATATTTCAACAAGACATGACCAACCTCAAACATGTGTATGATGATCATGTTAATATTGACATGTCATTTCAAAATTTTAAGGATTTGTGTGCATATTGTTGGAAAGACAAATTCGGTTTTATGACAATAGATAAAGATTGTAATTTAGGGTTAGGTCGATACCGACAAGGATTTGATTCTTATATAAAGCCAAACAGTAAGATTTTGATTGGTAAAGATGGATGAACAGTTGGGAAGAGAACTACTCGAAACACGAAAGGATATTAAACGTAAATATAAAAGTTTAAAAAATGAACAAACTGCAACGGAAAATCGTTTCAAACAACAATGGAAGCCACTCGTTGAACCTATTCAACAACTTATTACCACCACTAAACCGGAAATTAAACAGGAGTCACCGAAAACATCACCAAAAAAGTATTACTCTATCGTACCAGACCTAACCTTCAATCAAACAATGCAAGATGACTTTGGTGCGAGTTATATAGATGATGACATAGTTACAGATACTTCACAAGCGAGAGATGAGACCCTAGAGTTTTTAGAAAAGTATGATCCTTTGCCCAGAGGATATATTGAAAATAAAATTATGAATACTGAGAATCAGTTTGATAGCACGTTTGGAGTTTATTTTAACCCTGAAAATCAACAATGGGCTATTGGTGATTCTCCTTTAACATTTGACGGAAAAGATGTAGTGATTCAAAATCTCAAGTATAAAGGCACTCCTGGTCTTTATGAATTTTTATTCAAAAAATATCCTGCTGGATACAAAACTCAAGACCTTGACTCATATATTGAAATTGTTAGAAGAACAAATGCACAATATTTAGGTTATAATCCAAAAAAAGGATTATCCACTTCAAATGCTTCTAAATTTATTGATCTAATTAAACCTCGTGTTACCAATTTGCATTCTCTAGCCTTGGAGAAATTTGAGAAAAAAAGAAGAGCAATCGAGCAGGAAGGTATGTCAGGACACTTTCGCCCGAGACTCAGCTCCGATTCCAATGTAAGAAAAAGTCTGCTTCCTCTAACCCGAAGTAAAACTAAACAAACTCTTGGAAGTGGATTAAATTCTAAAGTTTTAATAGATTTAACTGATAAAGTAGATTATAAATATTTTGATGATTTTAATGAATTGGTTGATAGACTTCGATTACTTGTAGCATCACAAAAAGCTGGTAATACTGGGGTCAACAATGAAATTGTTTCCATTATAGAAGAACTACGTGAAGGTGGAATAATCTTATAAGCATCAGTTTTCCAAAATACTTTTTAGTATTCAAGATGCCTCTTAACAAGTTCAACCAACACTTTCTTACTTCCTACACATGTCCGGAAGAGGAGATAGTGTCCTCCCCAAATCCAACACCCTTCTACATTTGTAAACCTTCCGAATTTCACAGTAAATGTATATTAACTATTCGAGGTATTAAAGATTTTAATGTAAGTAAAACAGTCTACCTATTAGAAGATGGTACATTTTCGTATACCTTTCCTATAAGTGGAAAAGTGGAAAGCATACGCTGTTTTCCGGAAAATCTTTATATTTCATATAAAACAAAATATGATAAAATTAATCAACTACTAGAAAATAATATTATTAACAAGGGTGATGTTATTGAATTTCATATGCATTCACAAAGTCTTATAAAAGATAAAATTTTTATTCAATTTGTAATTCAATGTCAGCTCGAAAAAAGTGATTATATATAATGCAACTTTTTTATTTTGTATTTCATTTTTAATAATGCCTTTGAATCGTTTTAATCAACACTTTCTTCTTTCAAGCTGCGCTGAAGATGAAGAAAAAGTTGGTTCTATTCAAACAAATACTTCATTTAATGCTCCATTTTATATTTGTGACAATTTCGACTATCACGTTAAATGTCTGATTCGTTTAAGAGGAGAAAAAACAAATTTGAGTAAGGATTATTATGTTCTTGATAATGGAAATTCAGGATTCAAGTTTCCATTGTCAGCAAAAATTGAAGGTATTTCTCATTATCAGGCAGATTGTGAAGTAATATTGAAACAGAAAACTTACAAACTTCATGAACTATCAGGTGTAAATATTGTTAAAGGGGATGTAATTGTATTTAAGCTGGGATCAAAACAGAAAATTTGTATTGAATTATTACTTCAGTGTCCGTTAGTCAAAAATGTCTAAATTGCAAGTCGTTAATGAACTTCATAAACCAGCTCGAATTAATTTTAAACGACGTCATGTTTTAGTTAAAGGCTTGCATGATTTAATTCAAGCTGATCTGGCTATCATGTCATCGTATGCTAAAGAGAACAAGGGATACAATTATATTTTGGTTGTAATCAATGCATTCAGTAAATTCGTTTGGACTGCACCTATCAAAAGAAAAACTGGTAAAGATATTGTTAATGCCATGAAAGTCATTCTAACACAAATGATTCCTCCCAAAAATCTTCAGACAGATAATGGGACAGAGTTTTACAATAAAGATTTTCAAGATCTTATGCAAAAATATAAAATAAATCATTATAGTTCCTATTCGAATCTCAAGGCTAGCATTGCGGAACGGGTAATTAGAACTCTTAAGTTGGCTTTATGGAAACATTTTAGTTTACGGGGATGGTACAAGTGGATAGATGCTCTACCAACTATTGTTGCTAAATATAATAATACTAGACACTCGACTACTGGAGCCATACCCAGCAAAGTTAACAATAGAAATGCAAAGTATATTATTGCATTTAGTCGAGCAAAAATAGTAGATCCTCGAAAACCTAAATTTAACGTTGGTGATTATGTACGTATCAGCAAATATAGACATGTCTTTAAGAAAGGCTACACTCCCAACTGGACGACGGAGGTTTTTAAAGTGAAAAAAATTCAGCTGACCAATCCTAGAACCTACATTTTGGAGGATGAAAAAAATGAAGAGATTCAAGGTGGATTCTATGCGGAAGAGTTGCAAAAGGTGAAATATCCCGATGTTTTCTTAATTGAAAAAATCTTGAAACGAAAAGGAGATCAAATTTTAGTAAAGTGGTTGGGAATGAATGTACAATCTTGGATAAATAAAAATTCAATAGTATAATATGTACTTTTTTAATAAAATATTTTGCATACAATGTGTTTTATTTATACAATGATCTCAATAAACAAGGGTTTATAATTTTTGCGATTTCTTCTATGTGACGTTGAAATCTTACACGGTCACGAGCAGCTTCCTCCCAACATCCTCCTTTTCTGGCTTCCTTGTAAGCAAAACACCATTTGTATAGGGTATGAAATTTGTTCATCGATTCGTTAAAGATAACCTTCTTCATAGTAGTTCTGGATATTGATATAGAACTTCCAACGCTAAACCATAAGTAGTTGGATTGATGTCTTTTATAGGTTCGAGAACTTTGAGCGCTGTCTGCACCATATTGGAGCTGCCTGCGACACTCATTCGTAAAATTGTTAGACAATATGCAAATTTTTGTTCTCGATATAGATCAATGAAATGTTGTATTAACGGTAGCTCGTGTAACGTTAAGCCCATTATGTTGATAATGGTCGCCCACTCCTCTTCGTTGTATATTGCTTTATGTCCTTTGTTGTCGCATATTTTAATACACGGCGCAAAATTCAAATCACGTGATAGACTCACTGCTACATACTTTAGGTTTGATTTTGTATAAAATCGCTTTTCACCCAAAAAAGTGCCTTGTATCATATTTTAGAAAACTAAAAATGTCAGGTTAAACTGTAATGACCCCAGGGTAATGTATCATAGGAATTTTGTATTAAATATCTTTTGTCGTCTGACGAATTTAGACCAATTTTGGTTTGTTTTATGCTGTAGACGTTGTGAGCATAAGAACGAATTGTAGATTGAGAGATAATTTTGTTCGTATTTTTATTTAAACAATCAACATAGTCGTCAAATGTAATTTTAGTTTGTAGGACTCTATTTTTCACACCTTTTGACTTTTTAACTAATTTTTGATTTCCAATTTTATAGCTATACATTTTTGATCTTAGACCTACAAAATGTGTAATAATGTTACCGTTCGCTTCATCTTTCATTAAACCCGGCACTTTTTTATTACAAAGTGGTATATTATATGGATTTGTAGGTGAGTAATCACTTGTATCAAAATTGTTAATGTTCTGTTTAATAATTTCATCGTATATATCATGACTATTAATTTGATAAATAAAAGAATCGGTGTCGGTATATAAAATTTTACATCTACATATAATCATAATGAAAATGGTACATACATGTTTTGATATATCCAACACAGCCATTCCTATATACAATGGTTTGTTAAAATAAAGTTCCGCTTTCCGTAATTCAATAGCCATTAAATCATCATCAAAGATTGTTCGACTTTGAAATCTAGGACTAGCTATTAAATTTTTAGCTCCATATCTCCCCTCCCAACGAGAGACTAATTTTACATTACGATGTTTTCTAACATTTTCCATACATTTACCGTATATTGAATTTACTTTAAGTTTAAAATGATCTTTCTCAAAATTATTTTTAGCTTGAGCTCGAAAATGTGTATTAAGATCTATATAGGGCTTTAACCAAGCAGATTGCTCAAACTGGAGGACTCTATGGATTTTTTTAATTTTTAAACCGTGTGCTACTGCTTGTTTAAGAGCCCTATAATGAATGATATATTTTGATTTATTATACAATGTTGTTAATAGTTTAGGCAACTTTGATCCTGGAGGAACTAAATGTTGGGCGCAAAATGGATAATCTTTATGTAAATCATGTAGTTCAATAGGATATTCAAGGTCCACTTCCAAAATGTAACCTTGGAGAGAATCATCTGGTATTCCAGTAATGTCAATATTTGAATCGACCCATTTAAATTTCCCTTTGGGCAGGGGTTGTGACATTGCCCACCCATATAAATTGTTCACATCTACGTAAAATAAATAGTTGTCTGGTTTTGAAGAATCATAATTAAGCATATATTTATTATTTGCTTCTGAATACCTACATGAACATTGGCTGATACCGCCACGTATTCCGGATTCAACAAATAATATCATGTCAACGTCATTTAAAAGTTCCAATTCACATTTGGTATATTTTAACATACTATCCCAGGAGTAAGAAGGTATTGTTACGTACCAAACTATGTCTAACCCGCTAGTATTATATCCTATATTACGAAAATTTTCAAACACATCTGCAAGTAATAAAATATCCGTTTTCAAATACAAATCTGAATATTGTCCTAAATTTTGTATGGTAAACTTTTCCCAAATAGTTTGAGCGTGTTGGTATCGATCTTCAGTAATGTATTCATCATTTAATTTATTATAAAAATGAGAGGGGTCGGGTAATTTAGTTTCTTTTAGTCTCTCAAAACTATCAATATAATCATAACAAAATACACCTTTTCGAGTTAGCAAATCAAATTGTTCATCCGTGCAGAATCTAAATTGTTCCCTTAAATTGGTTAAATTTACTTTATCTAAAGTTGATGCCAATGTATCTAAAGAGGTGGCCATGAACCTAATTGAATCAATGAATCGAAATTTAATGTCATTACTGAAGTGTTGAGTAAAAGATATATATTTTTCCTTATTGATTGGAATGAGAGTAATTTTACCTAATTTAGCGAGATCTCGAATTATGAAATGACTGTCGTATCCACTTAAATTATGAAAAATAACGGGTACGACAAATTGTTTACGAAATTTTAAGTTGCATGATTCATGAGCAAATCCCCTAAAGTCCCCTGTAAAATGATTATGATCACGAACTATTATATCCTCATTTCTAAACACCTCCTCACAAATATGACATGAATGTGCATTGACTTTTGAAAGTCTTTCTTTCATGGGAACAATATGTTTAAATTTTGATTCAATCACTTCCGAACAATGTGACATTTGATTGGCAAACCATTGCATACAGTTTTCACCGCGGTAACTATTAAAATATGACAAATTATTATCATAATCACACTTAACGTAATACCCACAACTAAATGCTTTATGCTGTTGATATTTTATTGTACTTTTCTCTAAATTATCCTCAAATGGTTCCAATATTGATTCAAAATCTGCATATATAACAAATGGTGCTCGCTGTTTATTTACAAAATTTTTAAATTTAACTATAGGATATTTAGGAAGAGATATTTTATAATCATTGATTTTTTCACAAAGTTCTGCATGTGTAAGAAGTCGTCCTTCAGAACTAAAATAATTGAGACACCTATCACAAATAAATTTTTTATTTTTATTTTTATTCAATTGAGAACCTATTAACCGCGATAAATTTTTAATATAACAATAGTGATATAGTATATCAACATCTTCCTCTTCAGGTAGAGGATCAAAGTCATTAATTTTTGGAAAATATTTATTTTGAATCAATAATAGATTTACATGTCTATTTTGTTTGCATTGAGTTAGATGTAAAGTAATTACGTTAAATCTCTTTTCAATCAATTCTAATCCGTATACATTCACTGATATTGAATTTAGTTTTTCAAATTTATTAATTTTATCAAACTGCATCGGAGTATCAAGTCCTTCTAAATTTAAAACGTTTGCATAATGCGGATATGAAGAAATCCTTTGTGGTAAACCTGACGGTTGGTATAAGGCAGCAATAATACTCCAATAGAAACAAGATTTATCAAAATTTTTGATATTAATACAAGCTAGTTTTTTTTCTATAGCTAGAGGTAGTTTAATGTAAGAACTCCCATTACCAATTTCTAGTTTATTAACATTAACCTCCAACGATATTATTTGATTTAAAGCCCAACCAGAGTCCTTTTCTTGGAACTCGGAGAGCTTATTTGTTAAAAAATCAAAAACATGATTTATAAACCATTCCTTGAAATCTGTTGTCCTATCAATAACATTATTTTTGGTTTGAAAATATTTCAATTCAACAATTTCCTTGTCACCCGATTTTTTAACAAATTCCGCACAAAAATTCGTATTTACTTTAACCATTGATAAGTATCCTAGGATACATACAATTTTGGTTGAAAATATGGTAAAAGCATCACGTAAAAACGGTACGACATCTTTGTGCTTTCGATTCATTATTACACCTGTTGTAACCCTATTTTTAAAAATGGATAAGACTTCTTCCCAACAAATAGAATTATCGTCGTCGCCCCCATAAAGTTTATTATAAATTAACTTTAAATGACCTAATTTTGATGTCCAAGCTCTTTTTTTCCCAACATTTAAATTTTTCTTTGACATAACCTGTGTCACTAAATTAATTGCAACTTTAATATGCTTAAGCCAATTAAGTCTCTCTTCCTCAGTAAAATTAGGATACTTTTCAAAAAATTTAGAAGTCAATTTTGTCACGTCCGAGCAAAGTTTGTCTGACATTTTTAACTAACTAGATAAATACCTTGTGCATTATTGATGAAACCATTAACAACAACTGAACTGTGTAAAGTCGGCTCGGATATTTATATTTTAAGAATTATATCTATTCGTGAAATAACTATCGGGTGCAATCGAAATGTTTCCGATTCAAATCAACAAATATATTAAAATAAATTGAGATAAAAAATAATTATTGCGAAAAAATAATTTTTATAGATCAAAAATAGTATAATTAAGATAATGTTCAATAAATAAAATAGAATTTGTTAGACTATGACTTCAATTATTTATTATTGTTCGATTTATGTGGAAATTGACTATACTATAAGCCGACTCTCACTTTCATTAACGTGGTGTTGTTTCTTCCGTACCGGGTGCAATCAAATTATTCCCGTTTCGTTTTTTAACGTATTAATAATTACATACTTTAAAATTCCTAGGCTGAATTTTTTATACTAAAACCATGAATTTTTAAAATCTTGTTTTTTATTTTAAAATATTGTATTTTAATAATTTATGTCTTTCGTTTTTTAACGTATTAATAATTACATATTTTAAAATTCCTAGGCTGAATTTTTTGTACTCTATATAAAACTATTTCCTACTATGAATTCTAATATTCTGTTTTTGTTTTAAATATTGCAAAATTTTTATATTTTCAACCTTTTGATAATTACTATCCTAAAAATTTTCTGAATTTTTTTTGTACTTTCCAAAAAAATAACATAAAATTTCCTAATGAATTCTTATATTCTGTTTTATTGATAAATATTTGAAAATTTCCTAAGTATTTTTTTTTTTTTTACAGATATAAGTTAATAATTTCAAATTGTATTAAAATAAATTTCCTTTCAGAAAATAAAATTTCTAGATTGTTAATTTCATTATACTATAATATTTAAAAGGATATCTGAAAAACTTAGATTTTAACATATTCGTCTTCTGTAAATGCAAAACGTCACTTTACAAAAAAATAACATAAAATTTCCTAATGAATTCTTATAGTCTGTTTTATTTTAAATAATGTATCATATTTTCGAGGTTTTTTACCTGTTTGATAAATATTTGAAAATTTTCTAAGTATTTTTTTACAGATATAATTTAATAATTTCAAATTGTATTAAAATAAATTTTCTTTTAGAAAAATAAAATTTCTAGATTGTTAATTTCATTATACTATAATATTTAAAAATTCTCTATCAGAAAATTTTTCTAATTTTCTGTGAATTCGGCTATACTATAAGATTTAAAAGGATACCAGATATTTAACCTCGTATTCGATCTTCGGTAAATGTACAGGTGAATGTCTTCTGGTTCGTTATTTATTGTCTGTTTCCTTGTTGTCAAATTATAATTTAAATACTTAAGATTAGTTCTTGAATTTTTATTGTGTTCTAAAATATAGTGAAAATTTCCTAAAACCTTGATTCTTATTTTTTTATTTTAATTGTTAATTTCATACCTAAAAGTTCTTAATTACTTCTACTATTTTGTAGGATTAATTTTGTCATTTTTTATTAAAATAAATTCTGTTTTGATGTTAAAAAATAATTTAAAATAAAATTTCTAGCGTCATATGGAATTTTGTGACGAAAAATTTTAAACAATTACTAATTCTATGAAACTATATTTTTATAATATGAAAGTATCTCTGTTTTTATTTTAAATAATGTATAATTTATTTTTACTTGTTTGATACATATTTGAAAATTTCCTAAGCATTTTTTACAAATATTTTACAGATTTTAAAACGCTAAAAAATAATTTAAAATAAAATTTCTAGCGTCATGTGGAATTTTGTAACGAAAATATTTTAAATAATTACTAATTCTATGAAACTATATTTTTATAATATGAAAGTATCTCTGTTTTTATTTTAAATAATGTATAATTTATTTTTACTTGTTTGATACATATTTGAAAATTTCCTAAGCATTTTTTACAAATATTTTACAGATTTTAAAACGCTAAAAAATAATTTAAAATAAAATTTCTAGCGTCATGTGGAATTTTGTAACGAAAATATTTTAAATAATTACTAATTCTATGAAACTATATTTTTATAATATGAAAGTATCTCTGTTTTTATTTTAAATAATGTATAATTTACTTTTGCTTGTTTGATACATATTTGAAAATTTCCTAAGCATTTTTTACAAATATTTTACAGATTTTAAAACGCTAAAAAATAATTTAAAATAAAATTTCTAGCGTCATGTGGAATTTTGTAACGAAAATATTTTAAATAATTACTAATTCTATGAAACTATATTTTTATAATATGAAAGTATCTCTGTTTTTATTTTAAATAATGTATAATTTATTTTTACTTGTTTGATACATATTTGAAAATTTCCTAAGCATTTTTTACAAATATTTTACAGATTTTAAAACGCTAAAAAATAATTTAAAATAAAATTTCTAGCGTCATGTGGAATTTTGTAACGAAAATATTTTAAATAATTACTTATTCTATGAAACTATATTTTTATAATATGAAAGTATCTCTGTTTTTATTTTAAATAATGTATAATTTATTTTTGCTTGTTTGATACATATTTGAAAATTTCCTAAGCATTTTTTTTACAAATATTTTACAGTTTTTAAAAATTTCAAATTATTTGTATTAAAATTCTCCTTCAGAAAATTACTAAAGTTGACTATACTATAGATTTAAAAGGATACCTGTAATTTTTGACCGACTTTAACCTCGCATTCGAAAGATTGTTGAATACCTGCCGCAAAAATCTGGTTTCGTTTTATTCTGATATCCTTATTGCCAAATTATACTTAAGATTAATTCTTGAATTTTTATTGTGCTCTAAAATGAATTAAAAATTTCCTAAAACCATGATTCTTATATTTTATTTTAATTGTTAATTTCATACCTAAAAGTTCTTAATTGCTTCTACTATTTTATAGGAATAATTTTGTAATTTTTTATTAAAATAAATTCTATTTTGACGTTAAAAAATTATTTCAAATAAAATTTCTAGCTAAAATTAGAGGTTAAAAAATATAATAAAATTTTGCATCATATGGAATTTTGTAACGAAATATTTAGAATTACTAATTCTATGAAACTGTGGTGTATATTTTTTAATACAAAAGTGTCTCTGTTTTTATTTTAAATGTGTTTATTTTTACCTGATATTTGAAAATTTCCTAAGCATTTTTTAACACATATAATTTTGCCATTTCAAATTTATTATATTAAAATTCTCTTTCAGAAAAAATAGTGTTAATTTCATACTATAAAATTTAAAGGATATCTGAAAAACTTTTAACTTTGCATTCGAAACGTCTTGTCTGTAAATATGAATACATACCTTCAGGTTTTTTTACCTGATTTCCTTATAAGTATTTTTTAAATATTTTACAAATTTCAAATTATATTAAAATTCTCTTTCAGAAAATTTCTAGATTTCTTGTTAATTCGACTATACTATAATATTTAAAAAGATATCTGGATATTGACCTGCTTTAATCTTGCATTCGATCTTCTGTCGGTAAATGTGAAAAAAGAATAAAATTTGATTAGGCCTTTGTTAAATTTGAAAAATACATGTTTAAGACCTTGTACTCCCTCTTTGCAAACCACTCTTTGAAAAAAAAAATAACTGGGTATATCAACTGAAGAAGCAGGCTTGTTATTATCAGTACAATGCCAAAAGCCAAAATACTTAGCAATTTTATCATTAGGGGTGCTAAGAAACCCAAAATTGAACATCCTCCGGTAAGTTATTTTTGTTTTAATTTTCATAATCCTATTTTCTATTATTTTTTAATTTTTTAATATTTTACTTATTACATTAATTTTTGTTTCAGTCGTTGGACTTAACTAGTGAAATTCCTGATGATGATGGCTTTGACTTAATGGTCAAAGATATCATCATCAATACCTGTGCCTCCAGTTCTGCAGTTCCAAAGTCGGAGCTGCAGGATAACTTAACGAAAGCAACCAATAGGGTCCACCTTTTAATGGATCAAGAAGAAAAATTATTGCGGAGGAGGATGGAGATTGAAAAGAAAAGGATAGAAGTAGAAAAAGAAGCAATAGATGTAGAAGCAAGCTTAAATGTCATCCAGATGGATTTAAAAAAATTGAATAGCCATCTGTGTGACATGTGTAATTAGTTTTTTTTTTGTTTTAATTTTAAGTTTCATATTTAATAAAATAAAAATTTAATATTATTTGTTTATTTTTATTTAAATGTCATCCTTACCAAGAAAGAAAAATTATTGTGGAGAAGAATTGAGGTCGAAAAAGCTCTCATATAGAAGCTAAATGTCATTCAGATGAGTATTAAAAATTGGGGTCATTCAATGCCATATTAATGTAGTATTTATTTTAGTTTATTTTTTAATTTTAAGGTTTATATTTTCTAGAATAAAAATTTAATATTATTTGTTTATTTTTATCTAAATGTCATTCAGATGGGTATTAAAAATTGGATGACATGTAGTTTATTTTTATGTCATTCCGGTGACCATTAAAAAATTGGGATGGCATAGTAGTATTTTAGTTTAATTTTTAATTTTAAGGTTTATAGAATAAAAATATTTGCTTATTTTTATATATCCTTAAAACAAAAGGTTAAGGATCACTAGTTGTTTAAGACTACTTTTCAACTGTCTGTTGAATTTTTGGAACAATAAGGTAGAAATTTGATATAGAAAAATGGGTAAAAATTTGAAGTTTTATTTTTCAATTTAATTTTAAGGTTTATATTTTATAGAAAAATCAAAATCTATTTTTATGAAACGGAAATTCAATTTCGTAATACCTTTTTTAAAACACTATTTAAGGATAGATTTTAATAAAAATTTATATAATTACATCATCGTACCTTATTAAAATTAGTTATAAAAAATAATAAGTAAATACATTTTCAAAGAAATGGGAAACTGGTTTACAATGTATGTCTTGTTTTTTTATCTAATCTCTGTAATGTACAAAACATCGTGAACCGCGCTTTAACCTTTTTTTTTGGGAGGGTGTTGTATTTGAAATATTAGTAAATTTAACACATCATGACCCTGGCCTTGGCCTTGGCCTTGGCCGTAGTCGTAGCCTTAGCCTTAGCCTTCGCCTTGGAAGGGTGGTTAACCCCTTGGAAAACCGGTTTTGGTTCTGAAACCCCCTGTGTTTACCTACTACTATACTAAATGTAACCAACGCAATTGGGGAAATTCCATGATTCGGCGTATTGTGTTGCAATGTCCAAGCACTCCTGTTCTCCTTGGGGCAACTACAAATAGTACGAGTATTACTGAATTACTTATCATGACTGAATTAATTATAATAACTATTTTAGGGGGTCTTAAAATGATTGAAAAATAGTGAAGATTAAAAAACTCTGCAAAGTATACCACATTGCTTTCCCCATTTTTGCCTTTAAAATAAAAATGTATAATATATGAATATAATAATAAGAATAGTTCATATTTCAAAAATACCGTTTTGCATATTGATATTTAAAAAAAGAGAAAAACCTCTGCCAAGTATAACACAACGCTTTCTCCTGTCCATTTGGACAGCTGTTCATTATTTTATGTATAATTATTGTTTTAAGTTTGAGAGTAATTGGATGAATGATCTTGAAACTGCAATTTTTAAAAAATATGGGCAAATTTGAAATTAATCGGAAAAGGTGGTTTTTGAGGTACCGTGTTCACAGAATTTTGTTCACCCACGACAGGATTTCATCCACGACAGGATTTCTTTTCGATTTTAGGGTTCTATATGACCCAAAACGTCGACATTTAACAAAAAAGGGGTGAGGGGTAGATTTTCTGCCGTCATAGAGCTTTCTCTATTTATATTCTGGAAAGCCAAAATTATAGAGAGTGCCTTAGAAAAGTTCCAATGCTTTTCAAAATTGGGGCGTTTTTTGATTTTTTAAATAATGTCAAAAATTTCTTTCGTTAAAAAGCCTGTTGATTTACCTTTCAAACAAATCAAAACAAAAAAAAACGGCCAATTAGAATAAAAGTTGTAGGTTAAAAACCAGATTCCGGTTTTTTCTGAATAACCCCCTATAATTTCATTTTCTTTACTTTTTCAGAATGAGAACGAATCCACCCAAAATGTGGCCGAATACCCAGATTTAGAAGATTACACTGGCAGAGTAACCACGAACAGCAATTCTGATAATGAATAAATTATCCCAAAGCGCAAAGAATTTGTTTCCCCCAAAACAATTCCCCAAAAAACCAAACCTACTGAAAATCCTAGGGTACCTGATGCCTATGCAGTAATAACTAATCTGAAATCGAATATTTCAGCCCAAAGTAAAGACGGCTGTTCTGCTTATGGAGAACATATTGCTTTCAAACTCAGAGCATACAACTCATACACCCGGACTGTTGTTGACCATCATATCAATAATATAATCTTCAATGCGGACATGAGTTTGTATACACAACCCAATAATTGCAATGTTCAAATTTCAAGACCAAATAGCACGGGATACTACCCGAGTCCTGCTTTATCCCCCGCTGCCTTAATCTTCATCTGATCTAACCAATACATCTAATTTAAACATTCAAATTCCAACAATCAGCACAGGATACCATTCGACCCCTGCTGGATCCTCTATTTTACCTGATGTAACTACAACTGAGTTTACTGAATTAAACAGTGTTTCTACAAATAATACGTAAAATAATCTTTCATCATATTTCGCTATTTATAAAAATTGATTTATATTTCATGAAAATATATTAATTAGTTTAATTTGATGTGAAAGAAAGACTTAAAACATTAGTAAAACATAGACGTTGCGTTTCATTTTTAAGAGGTGTTGCACTTTAAATAAAATAAATACTTTTTTTTTGCAAAAACGGTGTAAATATCGAAAAAAAATCGTGGATGCCTGAATACTCCATGTAAATGCCTTTTTAATGACGTGCCACACATGGTATATTCCCTATTTAAAATTAGGGGGTTGGGGTAGTGGAAGGGAGGGGGTTGACAAATGGCAGATATCTGTATCGTAAAAATGTGTCCCCCTTAGAACCAAAATCGCCGTGTTTCAGCATTTCCTTAAAATCTAATGAATACTGCCAACTATCGGGGTTTTAACATATTTAATTAGGTATAGTATATTTAAAACTTTTTAAATTTTCTTATAACTAATGTTTCACTCTTTGGTATCATTATGATAACATTTTTAGTTATTGATTAATCATTTCAAAAGTAATTTAGTGATATGGTAATTACTTTTTATGTCTATACATCAACTAAAAAGGCTTGTTTTCGGAAAATATATATTTACATAATTAAAGAAATATTACAGGATGATTTTGCAACAAAGTGAACTTTGTTATTTAAAAATGTTGATATTCTCTGATCTTATCATTTTCATCGCTGGTAATTTTATACGGTTCTTTATTGTCGTTCATGCAAGACATTTTCAACAAAAAATAAGTTTGATTTCTTTATCTACTTTATTCTGGTAGTTGTTATATCTACTGCATTTTTAAAAGTTTTTTGATAACGAACAAATGGAGATAAATGAATGAACGATTACAGAAGGAAGAGGAAAGTTTGAATTTGTATTCTCATAAAAAGGATAATTTATGTATGGATGATGGATCATCATTTGGAAACATGTAAGACAAAAATTTAAGCTATTTCAGAAAATATGACGACGTATAAAGAAAAAGCAACAACCGAAGCAAAACTTCTTCCACTCTTAAGTAAACACAGTAAAAGCAATGAAAAAAAAGAGGTTCAAGGCAAAAAATTTTTCCCAGGGTTTAAATGATTATTATCTACAGAAATAGGCCCAATGTGACTTACAAAGAAAAAGGCAGACTGTTGGATATTTTTATTTTATCTACTATAAGTAAGAGGCCACTGTTTAAACTAAGATAATATTTCAAAAATTATATCCTTTAAATAAGCTGCGTTCCCTACTCATTGGGCACAAGGGCGTAATAAACGTGTTTATGAAACTAAATCCAAAGTGAAATAAATAAGTAATAGAAAATATAAAAATAAATTGATTTAGAATAACATATAGGATCTGGCCCGAAGAAGGGACTTAAAGAAAGACGAGTCACATCTCTGCACAACCCTCTATAATTAGCTTTTACTTATATAAAGAATTTATTGTCGTTATTGTATCATTTGTAAGCGCTTTACTGCTGGAAGTTTGTCGAAAATAAAAATGAGGATTTTTATATTATTTCTTGTGCTTTAAAATTCAATGTTGTAGTTTCTTTATGTAATGATGATAAAGTATGTAATTTTGTTAATAGATATTTAAATTATTCTCCGATAACTGTAATTTGAAGTGTATATTTGGAGAAAAACTAATTGCTTTCTTTATTTGTACCAAAACGGATAATTACCAACATATCGAGCCTGCTTAATTTACTTCAAAATCATGGAAACTATATTTTTATGGAACATAATTTTGAATCATTCAGTAAATTCAGTAAATATTTAATAACTCTACCAATTGGCACAGCACTTCGAATTTTTTAATACTCGTCAAAAATGCAAACAAAATAGATGTATTCAAGAAGTTGTGTATTAGTTTTAGTAATGTTATATTAGTATTGTCGCTATACAAATTGCTGCTCTCATTATTCTAACTATAATCATTAATATTCTTATTAGTATACTTAATATTATCAGTACGTGAATAATTATTTTAATCATTATTATTATGAAAACTGTTAAATTTTCTGGAACCCTTATATTATTTTTAGAACTGTAAAAATTCTTGGTAGCTGGTATTATTAGTATTATAAAAATTACTCTAGTAATTACTTAAATATTGTAAATAAAATTATTCTCGGTGTTATTATTATAGTAAGCCTTATTAGTTTTAGTTATGTTATATTAGTATTGTCGCTATACAAATTGCTGCTCTCACTATTCTAACTATAATCATTAATATTCTTATTAGTATACTTAATATTATCAGTACGTGAATAATTATTTTAATCATTATTATTATGAAAACTGTTAAATTTTCTGGAACCCTTATATTATTTTTAGAACTGTAAAAATTCTTGGTAGCTGGTATTATTAGTATTATAAAAATTACTCTAGTAATTACTTAAATATTGTAAATAAAATTATTCTCGGTGTTATTATTATAGTAAGCCTTATTAGTTTTAGTTATGTTATATTAGTATTGTCGCTATACAAATTGCTGCTCTCACTATTCTAACTATAATCATTAATATTCTTATTAGTATACTTAATATTATCAGTACGTGAATAATTATTTTAATCATTATTATTATGAAAACTATTAAGTTTTCTGGAATCCTTATATTATTTTTAGAACTGTAAAAATTCTTAGTAACTGGTATTATTAGTATTATAAAAATTACTCTAGTAATTACTTAAATATTGTAAATAAAATTATTCTCGGTGTTATTATTATAGTAAGCCTTATTAGTTTTAGTTATGTTATATTAGTATTGTCGCTATACAAATTGCTGCTCTCACTATTCTAACTATAATCATTAATATTCTTATTAGTATACTTAATATTATCAGTACGTGAATAATTATTTTAATCATTATTATTATGAAAATCGTTAAATTTTCTGGAACCCTTATATTATTTTTAGAACTGTAAAAATTCTTGGTAGCTGGTATTATTAGTATTATAAAAATTACTCTAGTAATTACTTAAATATTGTAAATAAAATTATTCTCGGTGTTATTATTATAGTAAGCCTTATTAGTTTTAGTTATGTTATATTAGTATTGTCGCTATACAAATTGCTGCTCTCACTATTCTAACTATAATCATTAATATTCTTATTAGTATACTTAATATTATCAGTACGTGAATAATTATTTTAATCATTATTATTATGAAAACTATTAAGTTTTCTGGAATCCTTATATTATTTTTAGAACTGTAAAAATTCTTAGTAACTGGTATTATTAGTATTATAAAAATTACTCTAGTAATTACTTAAATATTGTAAATAAAATTATTCTCGGTGTTATTATTATAGTAAGCCTTATTAATTTTAGTAATGTTATATTATTATTGTCGCTATACAAATTGCTGCTCTCATTATTCTAACTATAATCATTAATATTCTTATTAGTATACTTAATATTATCAGTACGTGAATAATTATTTTAATCATTATTATTATGAAAATTGTTACATTTTCTGGAATCCTTATATTATTTTTAGAACTGTAAAAATTCTTGGTAACTGGTATTATTAGTATTATAAAAATTACTCTAGTAATTACTTAAATATTGTAAATAAAATTATTCTCGGTGTTATTATTATAGTAAGCCTTATTAGTTTTAGTAATGTTATATTATTATTGTCGCTATACAAATTGCTGCTCTCACTATTCCAACTATAATCAGTAATATTCTTATTAGTATACTTAATATTATCAGTACGTGAATAATTATTTTAATCATTATTATTATGAAAATTGTTAAATTTTCTGGAATCTTATGGTATTTTTAGAACTGTAAAAATTCTTGATTACTGGTATTATTAAAATTATAAAAATTACTCTAGTAATTACTTAAATATTGTTAATAAAATTATTCTCGGTGTTATTATTATAGTAAGCCTGTGGAAAGTTAAAATTTATAACAGACTTCCATACGGTTTTCATTTGGTTTCCGTATACGAAAGAAAATCATTGTGGACAGGAATTTAATTTAGTAGAGACGAAAAGTACAGACCCTTATTTGGGAAAATTACCAAAACTTTTCAACAACTGTCGTCCTTTCAATGTATCATTGGGTGCTTTTCCTACTTCATATGATACAAAGACAAATAGAGGTAGGTAAATTCAATTCTTTTAAATTTTTAATCTTTCTCAAAACCTCTAAAATATACTTTAAAATAATAGAAGTCTGTTCTTAATGACTTAATATATTACATACGTGGCCAGTAAACAAGTTCTAAGATAAGTCGCAGAACCAAATATAGCAATATTGCGAGTTTTCACAAACCTTGTTGTTTCACTTTTCTTTTAACAAAAAAATGAGGGTACGCTTTTAGAAACAGGTCTCATAGGTTTGATTTTTGACATTCTTTCCTGCACACCATTTTCCAAAACGTTCAAAAGCTTGTTCGTATTTAGAACGAAATTGCTTTCAATATCAGATGCAAGATATTCAGATTCAGACTTACTCCTATTAACGCGTTTTCTAGAAACTAAGAGAAATTAAAAACATTTGACGTTGTTTGTAACAAACTGTCAGGTTTCATATCAATAAATCACTGCTATTTCAAAATCGCTACTTACATTTTAAATAAAATTTTCGCCAATTGTCAAATAAATCGAATTGTCATTCATATTTATGTGTTATGTATTATTTTTATAATATCGTTCAAATCCATTAGGCAACAGGGCTGCCACAATTCATTTTCAATAAGATATCAATGAAATATATTTTTTTCCAATAGGAAATATTAAAATCCAGAATTTTTTTAATATTCAAATCGTCTTTGCGATTTCAAATACTCAAAATTATTTAAATATTTTCAAATTGCTTAAACCTTTCAAATTATTTAAATATACCGAAAAAGTTTAAATTATTCGAAGAGTATTAAAATTTTGTAAATAATTCCTGTTTTTAAATTGTTGTCGGTTCTTAGTCTTTTTTATGTAGTCCCAGTTCATAACCGCAGGCAAGTAAGAAGTAATTATTCCAACCAGAATAGGTAGTTGGAATTTTGATCTCTTTCGAGTTGAAGTTATAGGAGGTATTCTATGTTTTCTATACCTTGCTTTTCTTTCCTAGTTCGTTACATTTTTTCCTCGTAATTCTTCTACTAACGCTCGTTCCAATTCTAATTATTTATGAAATTACAGGTTTTTTTGCATCTTTCATTAAGGTTATTGGACAAAAATTAGATCTTCATGTAAATTACATGCCGTACAACGACTACTTGGCTGAAGTGCAAAAAACTGGGACTTGGGATCGAGCAGTTTACTATTTAGAGAACTGCGATACTGAAGCACCTACATATTCAATGGGCAACGAACGGTTGATACCAAATTATCATTGCGAATATAGTAGAACGCTCAGATGGGCATCAATTTATATGGTAATGCCACCAAGACAAAATATAGCTCCAAATCTCTTTAATCTCTTTTCACGCGAAATATCGCTGCTTTATTTGACGAGATTTATTATTATTACGATCATTTTGAAAACCATATATCGCTCCAATTGGACGAACGCTTTAATGGAAACATACATATTATTTGTACTAATACAAATCAACGTAAAGAAAATTTTAGATATCAAATTTACTTACCAAACAAATTTAAGCAGCTTATCAACTATTCCTAGACTATCACCGAAAATTACCAATTTGGAACAACTTAGCTTTTCGGATTATAAATTCGATTCCAACCTTGCGTTTCTCCAATATTTTGCAGGACGGGAAACAAATTTTTTTCAAAGAATATTAGCAAAACAAATAAGTGGAACTTTTTCGGAAAATAATTTGGAGCATTTTTTAAATGATCCGAAATATGGAATTATCATTCCTGAATCACAATCATTGAAAGTTAAAAATATCGAGGATTTGGAAATAATGTACGAAGAAACCCATAAGTAGGAGAAAGGGTAATCAAAGAAACATGGCAGTATTTATTAAATGTGAAGCATTAACATTAAGCGAGGAAAACTTCTCAGAAATGTTTTGTTAATTGTTAATTTAGTTTGTAAAATCATAGTACGGGACATGCGGTAAATCTTCAAGTCATTTTAAATTCTTTTCGACAACTACAGTATAAAACTAAATACATTTCTCGGATTATCGCATTATTTTAATATCTTTCATTGTTATAGCAGAGTACTTAAGAGGATTAACGCCGGGTATAGCCGTAACCGTAATAGAAAGAGATAATTATATTTTAATGATAACGGTGCCCATAAATAATTGATATTAATTAAAATTCAAGTTTGCAAAAAGTCAGTAATTTAATTTTCGATAAACTTGAAAAATAATAGTGACTGAATATAAAAGTAATAATATCAGTATTCACCAGATAAATAATTAAAACTAGACCAATCGTTACTTAATGAAATGAGGGTTATATTGAATGTCTACGATTTTAGACAACATAATCCTTCAAAGACTGTTGACATCGTAGTTGAAATTCCATTTAAAACAATGTGATATGGAAACTCTACGGTGTATAAAGTTTTAAAGGAGAAAGAATCAGGTGGAGTAACCTCACCTAAGCCAAAACCAAGCAGACCAAAATTATTAAAAGTCGACGTGGTTGAATTTGTTAAAAGTCAAATTAGTAATGTTGTTTACTCATTTTTTCTGAATAAGCAAAAGCCAACGTTAGATAAAGTTTTACAAGCTGTAACCGATGATGCTGATTTACTCACAATAAACCGAGATAAACTGTGCACAATATTACATGAATTAAACTTTAAATATGAAAAAATGGGCAGACACTCAATGATAATTAATTCTGAAGAAATTGTATGTTCGAGACGGCAGTACCTTAGAATAATAAAACAAATAAGGAAATATTTTTGATTTATATTTTAATTTATGTCAGACTGGTGATAGGCAAATAAATAAAAAGATAGGTATATTATGTTTTATTAAATAAATTCCAAAATACTTTGTTCTTGAATTTTCCTTTATTTTGAAATCCACGTCTATAGTTTATAGATTTTGGGATTGATTAACGCAACATATTTCTGGAAATTTACTCTCTCTTTTTGTTCAAATCAAGTATATTTTTCTTTACCTCTGTTCCACGAATTAAAATAAAACCCAACGTACTTATTGACACTTTTTTAGATTCTAGCATAATCAAATTGGTGTCATGGATTTCTAAGAACTAGACCTATTTTTTGTTTCTAGATAGAATGGTGCTTTAATATAATCGACATGTTCAACTGGTGTAGTAATATAGGAACCAGTTCACCTGTTAAGAAGTGCACATATTTCTTTTTTAGCTCTTTCTTTTTCCCTAATAGCCTTTGGCTGCCTTCAGTTCTCAGATTTTTTATCATTTTTCCTGAACCTTGAAAGGGATAATATCTGATCTTGTGTATCTTTCTTGTCCTCCAATAATTCTAATTTTCATTTGCCATATGCTATTACCCAGTAGTTGCAAAAAACTAAACAGATACTAAATGAGTCAAAACTTTATTCAGAGATCAAGAATACGATACACATTCAGTTTCAAGGAAAGATATTAAACAAAAAAATAGAAACAAGAGAAATTTCTCCGAAACACGTCAATATTTGCAATCGCTTTCAACCATCTATCGTTAGAATAGAAAAAAATGGTAATTGCAAATTTTAATTAATCAAGCCTGGCTACTTTTTTAAAATAATGTGGCAGGTCCGCGGCGCTGAGCTTTGTTAAGCAAATGATTATTACAGCTTTTGATCTATCCTGATCTAAAATCACGGCGTATAACAATTAGTTTCCAATACGATGAAAAAATGTTTGTTGGGTGCTTTTTGTTACAGAAAAGGAATTAAAAATAAGTGGTTTATAATTCAGTCCCTACCGTTTTCTTTTTCGCAAATCTTTTCCCTTTTTCTTTTATTATTACTGCCACGTTTTTTGGTACCATTTTTTAAATCTAGATATTATTTCTTACAAATAGTAATGATAAACTTATTCACGCCTACATGGGATATTTTGCATGTTTTTAGGTTTCAGTGAGTGAAGTACATTTTATACTTAAGAAAAATCATCCGTGTTAATACACCGATTCAATTACTAGATTCAAGCCGTACACGAAAGTGGTTTAGAAGACAAATGGTTCTATATAGAAATGTTACTCACTTTCAAATCTTCCAAAAAAAACTTTATTTTATTCTCAAAAACAATTATTTGACAAAATAAATTATTTTGGATACAAATACAAAAAATAACTAACTCTAGGTAAGGTTAAAAGTAGAAAGCCTCGTAGAAGTGTTTGTCCTCCTATTTAATGGCTCGGCAGTCATCTCCTATTCCTGAGAAATGCAACTTTGCATTTCTGGTACATCCGTTTGGTGACATTTCTATATCATATTTTTTATTTCTGAAAATGTGGCTCAGATATGTAATTTTCGTTTTCTTTAGTATTAGGCAGTCTTTGTAAGACTTCTTTGTTTGTCACTTTATCAACCAAAGGAATCCTGAGCAAGCATCTGTAGGTCCACCTTTCAAACGCTTCAATTTTATTAATAGTTTCACTTTTAGCATTCAAGCATCAACTCCATGCAACAGTATTTACCATACATAATATAGCGCACGTGTAGCGACAATTTTAGATCTCTGCATCTAAGTACTTTTTATGGATTTTTGTTTCTGCTAATTATCATAAATTTCGTTTTATTTGTGTTAACATTTAATCCATTTTCCTTGCTTATGTTACTTAGTCGATTACAC
The DNA here is from genome assembly GCA_951812935.1 of Hermaeophaga mercurialis. Lineage (NCBI taxonomy): Eukaryota > Metazoa > Arthropoda > Insecta > Coleoptera > Chrysomelidae > Hermaeophaga > Hermaeophaga mercurialis. The sequence continues at coordinate 49,859,595 of OX638361.1, read as the reverse complement.
ATTTCCTCTCCTAATTTCTATGTCTTCTAAATTGATATTTTGGGTTGAGATGTCTACTGTCTTATGACAGTATAAACTCTCTATACATCTGATTTCTTTACCGTCTACTTCTGTCTTCTTCAGTGTGTCCATAAGTGTTTCATGTTGAACACGATCAAATGCTTTTTCATAATCTACTAAGCATAAAAATATGTCTTTGTTGACGTCACGACACTTCTGTATTAAAACTAAAAAAAGTACTTCTTGAGTACCCATTCCAGACTTGAAACAAAATTCATTGTACCTAATATTTTGCTCACATTTGCTATGTATTATATTATGTAATAATTTATTAGTCTATGATCGTTACATTTGTTTGCTTTTGCTTTCTTACGGAGTGGACTGAATGTGGATATCAACCATTCTTTGGAAAAACAACCGCAATAGGATATTTTATTAAATATTGTTTGCTATAGTACAATGTTATCGTCATCGATCAATTTCAATAGCTCTACGGGTATTTTGTCAGATCCTGCAGCTTTATTATTGTTTGCTTCTAATATTACTTTCTTAATTTCATCTACTTGAATTGGTGGTCCAGCTAAGTTTAGTTGACCATCGTTCTCAAGCTCTGGTCTCGTGTAATCTGATAATAGACTTTCTATATATTTTCTCCAATGGTCTCTTTTATCTCCCACTTCTGCTGTAATTTAATTTAATTTATGTCGTAAAATCGTTATTACTCAGAACCTGTAGATTAGATTAGATTATGTACTGGGATACTGGGTTATGTTGCCTCTTCCACGTCGATCTAGGTAGATCTATTGTGGCTATCCTCTTAAGTCAGAGTATCTTATCCAGGTGAGTCTTTTTGATTAGACTCCATAATCTAGACAGAGATTCCTCTGTGTAGCTGCCTGCCCAGAGCTTTTCTTTGCCTAGTGTCAGAAACCTTAGCCTTGCAAGGCCTTCGCAGTAACACAGTATGTGTACTGCCGTTTCTTCTTCCTCCTGGCAGAACCTGTATATAGCTTCTTCTACCAGCCCTATTGTGTGCATGTATTTATTTAGTCTGCAGTGCCCCGTCAGGAGACAGGTCATTATTCTAACCGTCCTCCTATCGCGCACTAGCAGATCCCTTGTTGTTTTCGGCGAAGGTCCTTTAATGAACTCTTTCGCCTGTCTTTGTCTTGGTGAATTTGCCCACCATTCTTGTGACTTGTTTTGCACCCATTGTTTTAGGGTGCCCTTATGGTCGATTTAGCAATGCTACAGAAAGGTTTTGGCCCGGTCATAGCCCTGGCGGCTCCCTCCCGGGCCAGCCTGTCCGCTTCTTCGTTGCCCTCATGTCCCTTATGCCCTGGTACCCAAGCTAATGTCACTTTATTTTGACTACCCAGGTTATGCATGGCATTAAGGCAGTCCCACACAAATCTTAATTCGATCTGCATAGAGCTTAATGCTTTTAGCGCTGCTTGGCTGTCGGAGTAGATAGCAATGGTCTTTTTATTAAACTCTTGCCTAGATAGCTCTTCTGCACAGTGCTGCATTGCAGTAATTTCTGCTTGAAGCATGATTGCATATCTGCCTATATCTGCCATATATACCCGCCCCCCTTCCATGGCGGGTTTTGGAGCCGTCTGTATACCAGGCTATTTCTGCCTGTACGGGAGGTCCTTCTTCCCAGGTGTCTTTATCTGGAATTATTACCTCAAAATTCTTTTCGAAGCTGTATTTTGGGGACATGCCGTCTATTGCAATCCCCAACACTTGTTTATTTTTTAACTCATCATATAGTTTTGTGTATATTGCCATGTGTCACCTAACTATGGGAGATATTCCTCGGAGTAGTCTATTGGTGACAACTCTGGCTTCACCTTGTATAAAAATATGTAGTGGTGACAGATTTAGCAGAACCTCCAGGGCTTCTGTTGGAGCTGTTTTCATCGCTCCTATGACACTTAGGCAAGCTAGCTTTTGGATGCCGTTTAGCAGTTTTACAGCTCCCGCCTGTTGGGTCTTGGGCCACCAAACCACCGATCCATAGCTTAACATAGGCCTTATGACTCTTGTGTATAGCCATAGGATCATTTTGGGTTGTAGTCTCCAGTTTTGTCCACATAGCCTTCTGCATCTGTTGAGACCAATTGTGCTTTTTTGTGTGACTTTTTGGAGGTGTTGATTCCATGTTAGCTTGTGGTCAAAGATGACTCCCAAGTATTTTGCCTCTTGGGTGAACAATATTTCTGCTTCATTTAGCACTGGGGGTTTCATTCCTGTTAGTGCTCTTCTCCGTGTGAAGTTAACGATTTTGGTTTTTGAGGGTTTACCTGTATGCGCCAGCTACTTCTGTTTTGCTTTTCTAATCTTGGACCTTATATCTGTATTTTGTCGTCTATATTCGGTATTATTCTTATTTTTGTATTTACAACGTTCCTCCATCAACTTTAAAATTTCATCTGTCATCCACTGTTGCTGTTTCTCTAATCTCTTCGTTGTTTTGGTATAGTGTATTAAGTGGTTGATCCGTATTCTCTCTTAATTTAATCGGTTATTCATTTCTGACTTGTTTATTAATATCCTCTTCAGACCATACTTATGCTTATGTGTACAAACAATGTGAAATTTTTCTTGACTGTCCCGCATATAAAATTTCAAATTTAGCGCGCTTGCTGTCATTATCAGACTCAAAAACAACTCAAAGAGACACTTAACAATAGCGATTTTTATGATACAGATAGTGACTATTTGTTAAGTGTTTCTAATAATTATGATACAGATAAAGATGATGAAACAAAATTACAGGAACATAGCATCGTAGGGGAACCTGAAACCGACGAAGAACTTGAAACTGCATAAGAACCTGAAAGAGAACTAGAAGCTGCAAGTGGAGAACCAGGATCCAAAGAAAAAACTGAAATTGAAGATTATTTATCGAGTTACGGAAGAACAAGTTCACTATCACTTAACAGCTGAACTCGACCAAGTACAACCAAAATTTATAGAAAGAGAGGTCAATCTCGTGGAATAACTACGGGTAGCGGTACAAGAAGTAGAGGTAGAGGTGCTACAAGTAGAGGTAGAGGTTCAAGAATTAGAGCCAGGAGAATAAGAACTATAGGAAGGGAAGCTCAAAGTGTAAAACACCACAAGGATTGGAGTAAAACAAATGAATTCTTGCCAGATTTTCCTCCCTATGAGATACCGGAAAATGAAAATTGTCGTAGAAGTTTATTAACGCGTATTAAGTATTACACTCAATAATTTAATGATGAATTTTATAACCTGGTTACTCAACAAACTAATATCTACTACTTACAGCAACATGGAAGTAAATTAAAACTTACGACAGCTGACATAAAATTTTTTATTAGCATCACTTTGTTTATGAGCATTCTAGGCTATCCTAGGATTAGATTGTATTGGCAAAAACAATTTCGGGTAAATTTAGTTGCAGATAACCTATCAAGGGACAGATACTTTTTTATTCGGAATAACATTCATTTTGTAAATAATGCGGATTTGACAGACGAGATGAAAACATAGGATTAACTTTGTAAAATCCTGCCCATTATTGCCAGTTTCCTAAAGAAAGTATAGTTTGTATTGATGAACAAATTTTGTGGTCAAGTGTCCTTAAGACAATACGTTCCTCAAAAATCTAATCCAACTGGCTTGAAAAATTATATTTTAGCAGGAAAATATGGTAAGATATTAGATTTTGAGGTGTACCAAGGTTCCACAACCAATTTTGCTAAAGCTGACAATGAAAAATTAGGGATTGGTGGCAGGGTTGTTAGACTTAGTAAAACGTGCTTACCTGGTACTAACTTTTGGTATTTTGGCCGGTATTTTACTAGTGTTGTACTTCTCGATGAATTAAAAACAAAAGAAATTTCCGGTACAGGAACTATAATACGTAAACTATTTCCTAAACTGAATTTAAAATCAGACGGTGACTTGAAAAAAAGGTAGATCTCACAATTATGCTACTCGTAATGACAAGAAATTCCCATAGTAAAATGGATGGACAAATCTGATCAAAGCTACATAAATGTGAGTCAACCTTTCATCATGAAGCATTACAATGACAACATGGGAGAAGTAGATTTAACAAATCGGTTATAGGCAGCCTCAGAAGAGAAGATGGGACATTGACATTATCCAAGGAGGAGACATTGGCGCATCTCCTGGAGATTCAATTCCCTGGTGTGAGGGCTGTGCCGCCGGTCGACTAAGACTAGCGTCTGGCCGAAATGGTGGCTACTGAGGGCTCTATACGCTGGGCCGTGAATGAGTTCAGTCCCTACAAGGCATGATGGCCGGGTCTTCCACAGAAAGGTCTGAACTTTCTTCTCCCAGCTTTGAAAAGATTTTTCCAGGCCAGCTAAGTATTAGGATGGGTTCCAGAAAAATGGAGGAAGGCCCAGGTTGTCTTCATCCCCAAAGCAGGGAAGAAAGATTATATCTCGGCCAAATCCTTCAGGGCGATAAGTTTAACATCTTTCCTCCTCAAAACAATCGAGAAATGGTGGACAAGTATCTCATGGAAGGTAGCTTGCAACTTCATATCTTCCATCAAGGCCAACATATGCAAGACATGTCAATAGAAACGGCCCTCCACGCCATTGTGCAAAGGGTAGAAAAAGCCTTAAAAGATAAAGAAGTAGCCCTTACAGTCTTCTTTGACGTGGAAGGGGCCTTCGACAAAGCTAGGCCGGACCTCATAACTACAGGACTAACATCAGATATCGATACTTGTGTGAGATTGATAATATGTAAAAATGTTCTTAAATTTTGTAATTCGTTTTTCTTTATAAATTGTGTGTAGATAATAATAATAATAATAATGTTTATTCAAAAAAATTTGCAATAAAAAGTATAAAGAGTATACAAAGTTGAGTAAAACATATCAAATTTACGAAAACATTTTAACAAAATAGGTACTAAGTATATGAATAAACATGGACCACCGTACAACTCGCTTATAACCTATAGAGACTGCGCGCGAGTCTACTCGTTCCACAGTTTAAATACAACTACATACTTTACCATATAAACTATTATTTTGTAACATTAATTATATTTGAATGATAAAGAGTTTAATATGTTTGATATTATTTAATAATTGTACGTTTAAAACTATATAATTTTAGTCCCTTTCAATTAGAGAATGAATAATAGTCCTTTCAATATTTAAAACAAATTTTTTAATAAATGATTTGATAAGACCTATTGAATTAATTGATGATAAGTACATTTTATATGTCCCTGGTAAAAAATTGTAGATTACACTGCTTAAGAAAGTTAATGATCTTTGTCCAATGGTCTTGTTTTTTAGGGCAATTTGTGTATTATTTTCAAGTTTATACCGGGTATTGTAATTATGATTGATTGCTTGAGTTATAGATTTATTTTTATAAATATATATAATGACATTGAAAAAATATGCTTGTCTAATATCCAATACTGATGTTTCTTTAATAGGGAATCAGACGGGTAAGTATTATTTTTATTATAAATTATTTTCAAGAATCTTTTTTGTATTACTTATTACTATTTTTTTAGATGAGTTTTTAGAGCAGAGCCCCAGGATAAGATAGCCTAGATTCTACAAGTGAATGATAAATTATTTTAAGGTGTATTGGTTTTAAGATAGTTTTCATGTATTGTATCTTATATAATAGTGGCCTTAAATTATTTGTGATGCTATTTATATGTATGTCCCATTTAAGGTGGGAATCAATAGTTACGCCTAGGTATTTAACATTGTTTTTTAAATTTATTGTTTTGTTTCTTGTTTTACCTATTTGTAGCTCGGAAAATTGTGATAACGTATTTTTATAGCTACAGAAGGGAACAAAGAAAGTTTTATCATAATTAATTGTTAGCTGTTTACAGTCAAACCATTCAGAAATATTGCTAAAATCTTCCTCTATTACTTTCTTTAGGTCTTGCCATGCATTACCATGGTAGAATATTGCCGTATCATCAGCAAAGCCAATGCTATTTCCTTTAGTCTTTAAGGAGAACAAGTTATTAATATATATATATATATATATAGAAAATAGAATTGGTCCTAAAAATGTACCCTAGGGCACTCCAAAATTAACTTTATTACATTTGCTAAGGTATGTTTCTATTCTAACAGCTTGTACTCTGTCAATTAAATAACTTTTAAACAGGTTTAGAGGCAATCCGCGAATTCCTATATCCTCCAAGGTCTCCAACAGCTGACTGTGAGATACAGTGTCAAAGGCCTTGGCAACATCTAGGAACACGCACATAGAAGATTTTGCTGTGTCTATTGAATCATAGATTTGATTTATCAAGGTAATTATAACAGCACTCGTCGAAAGATTCTCCCGAAACCCAAATTGAGATTTCGATAAGATATTATATTTATTTAGGTATGCTGTTAATCTGGTTTTCAATGATTTTTCTAAAATTTACGCAATTGTTGAAATTAATGAGATTGGTCTATAGTTCGATAGACATTTCTTGTCTCCCTTTTTGTGTATTGGAGTAATAATGGCGTTTTTAAATTCTATTGGGCACTTTCCTGATTCAAATATGGAATCTGTCAAATCTGATAAATGAGGTGCAATTATTTCAGCAGTTTCTTTAATAACTTCGGATTTAATGTTATCAATACCTTGTGCTAATTTTAGGTTGGTCCACGAAAAATTAGTTTTTTAAAAATACAAAATTCAAATAGCGGCACTTTATTAATATCTCAACTTAACAAGAATACAATTCAAAAAGCTAAAAAAGCCGGTTGGCAACTAGTTTTGTTGTCGTTGACTGGGCAGTGGGGTAAACTGCAGAGTCCGCATAGTCCGCAGAATTCTTGTGAACTAGGCTAGATGTGTTCTTGTAACTTGCTTTTTTGTTTTTCAATGTCATTATAATGCTCATCACCTCTCTCTCTGTTACAGGTGTTAAAAAGAATGATGCATTCACATGTAGTCGATCCTTTCTAAAGGAAGGATTATCTGGCTTAATTATTTTGCCTGCTAACTTTTCTCCAACACTTGAGAAAAAGTCATTGAATTCTTGTGCTATCTTCGGGGGATCCTTAACTGAGGTTCCATCTTCGTTAAGTATCTCTTCTATTTTTTCTTTATTATGGTTATTATCGCAGCCTTTTATGAGACTCCACAAGTATTTGGAACTATTTCTATTTTCTGTTATCTGTATCGCGTAGAAATTCAGTTTTGCCGCCTTAATAGTTTTTTCAACTATTGTGCGGTAATTTAAGTACTCGCGTTTTTTAAAATTATTATCACGGTCTTTATTAAATTCTTTATAAAGTTTATTTCTTTGATTAATAGAGTTTATTATACCTTTGGTAATCCACTGTTTTCTTTTAAGGCTAGTCCGGTCTATTTTTGACATATGTGTGTTTGCTTCAGTGTATAAATTTAGGGTTTTTATTGTATACGTTGCTTTTTGATCTACGTCGTCGATGTATTTGCAATGTGTCCAGTCATGTTTGTATAAGTCTTGTCTAAGTTTGTTGTAGTTTATGCGTTTTATAATGTAATCATTTTGGGATTTTAATTCTGGAAACAGTGGAATAAATGCAAAAATCGCCCTATGGTCCGTTATAAAAGTGTCACATACAGATGCTATGCAGTTATTTGTATCTTTATTATCTTTATTATTGCATATATAAAAAATGTGATCGATGCAACTTTTCGATATACCGCAAACTCTTGTAGATTTATTTATTAAAGAGCAAAAACCGTATTCTTCCATTATATTTAAATAATTGGAAACAGTGTCACTAATCATTTTTAAATTAATATTAATATCTCCAATTAAAATATGCTGAGTGATTTTTAATTTATTTATTTGTTTAAGATAAATTTCAAGATGACCAAGGAATTCCTCATTTACTGGCGGTGGTTTATATATTGAAGTTATTGCAATTTGATTATTATTTTTAATTTTTAGTTTTATTTGTATGGCACGACAGTAGTAGGACTAGGCCGATTCTGGCCCGCGCATGCGCAGTGCGCGCGTCCCGCAGTCGAGAGCGGCCATGTTTAGTCCAATAATGTCAAAGTTCCACAAAGTGTTAGTAGATGGCGTTGGTGGCGCCAAAGTTCCACAAAGTGTTAGTAGATGGCGTTGGAGAGCGGCGGCGACGGCGGCCATGTTTAGTCCAATTATGTTAGAGTTCCACAAAGTGCTAGTAGATGGCGTTGGAGAGCGGCGGCGGCGGCGGCCATGTTTAGTCCAAGAATACTGGTCTTGAACGTGTTGGCAGTTCAGCCAAAAAAAGAAGAAGTCACCTGTCACCGGCCATCTGTCACCTCTCATCTGTCACCTGTCACTAGAAATACTGGTCTTGAACGTGTTGGCAGTTCAGCCAAAAAAAAGAAGAAGTCACCTGTCATCTGTCACATGTTGCCATAAGTACACAAAGCGCTTAACTTCGCTGTTATTGGTCCAATTGAATCGCGGAAAAAACAGACATTATCTATAAGTGACGTATATGTCAAATTTAAAGAAAAACATGCGCAATGAACGTTGCCGAAAGGGCATTAGTGCTTAACTTCCTTGTTATTGGTCCAATTGAATCGCGGAAAAAACAGGCATTATCTATGAGTGACGTAGATGTCAAATTTAAAGAAAAGCATGCGCAATGAACGTTGCCGAAAGGGCATTAGTGCTTAACTTCCTTGTTATTGGTCCAATTGAATCGCGGAAAAAACAGGCATTATCTATGAGTGACTTAGATGTCAAATTTAAAGAAAAAACATGCGCAATGAGCGTGGCCATAAGGGCACAAAGCGCTTAACTTCGTTGTTATTGGTCCAATTGAATTGAGGAAAAAACAGGCATTATCTATGAGTGACGTAGATGTCAAATTTAAAGAAAAACATGCGCAATGAACGTTGCCATAAAGGCATTAACGCTTAACTTCGTAATTATTGGACCAATTGAATTGAGGAAAAAAACAGACATTACCTATAAGTAACGTAGATGTCAAATTTAAAGAAAAACATGCGCAATGATGGTTGCCATAAGGACACAAAGCGCTTAACTTCGTTGTTATTGGTCCAATTGAATGGTGAAAAAGACAGGTATTATCTATATGTGACGTAGATGTCCAATGTAAAGAAAAGCATGCGCAATGATGGTTGCCATAAGGGCGCAAGGCGTTTATCTTCGTTGTTATTGGTCCAATTGAATCGCGGAAAAAACAAACATTATCTATAAGTAACGTAGATGTCAAATTTAAAGAAAAAACATGCGCAGTGAACGTTGCCATAAGGGCATTAGCGCTTAACTTCGCTGTTATTGGTCCAATTGAATAGCGAAAAAGACAGGTATTATCTATAAGTAGCGTGGATGTCAAATTTAAAGAAAAAACATGCGCAATGAGCGTGGCCATATGGGCACATAGCGCTTAACTTCCATATTATTGGTCCAATTGAATTGAGGAAAAAAACAGGCATTATCTATGAGTGACGTGGATGTCAAATTTAAAGAAAAAATATGCGCTGTGAACGTTGCCATAAGGGCATTAGCGCTTAACTTCGCTGTTATTGGTCCAATTGAATAGCAAAAAAGACCAGTATGATCTAGAAGTAGCGTAGATGTCAAATTTAAAGAAAAAACATGCGCAATGAGCGTGGCCATAAGGGCACAAAGCGTTTATCTTCGTTGTTATTAATCCAATTGAATTGAGGAAAAAACAGGCATTATCCACAAGCAACGTAGATGCTAATTTTACGAAAAAATTGCTTGATCATGATTGGATAATTATGTCACGTGATCTATATCTAGAGGGGGTTATTATATAATATTTATTAATAACGCTTGGAGGGATTATTGCTTTAAGACAAGCGTCGTCAAGACAAACATATTTGGGAAAAAGTTCTCAAATTTGAAGAAAGACTCAAGCAACTTCGTAAAGATATTAAACTGTACGAAGACAAAGAAAACGTTATAAAGCAGTTGGGCGATTTAAATTTGGACAATACAAGAATACCGAAAAAAGTACTATGTTGCTGTTACCCCTTAAGACGAATTCAACCAACACCAGTTCTTCAGGTGCCGGTGACGCCATGGATGGACAATTAAATGATGAAATTAACAAGACATTTACAATATCGTGCCTCACGTTATCTGCTATATGTATTTTGTTTCTAAAATTTCTTTATAAATGTATTCAAAGAAGGTTTCGATCCTCATGTAATGTTGCAATAAACAACTAAAAATATGCAAAAGGTGTTTCATTAAAACTCAAAAATTTTTCATATCATTTATTAAAAATCAAAAAAAATTTAATTTCACCATGTGTAATATTTTTCGAAGAAAAACAAAAAAATTGTGCTGAAAGAGTATATAATAAAGAACGAACCGTTTAATTATTTTTTTATTATATTCAATTTACTTGGTAGGTACATTTTATTCATAAAAAGATATAATTTTTGTCAATAAGGTTTTCAATTGTTCTTTTAACCCTACGCTTGGACAGGGTATGTTAAATAGATTCCAACTAAATTGTCCAGCTTCAACAACTTTTTTCGTATATTCACTATATTTGTAATATACGTTTAAGTTTTTGTTGAAAAAGTAAATGAAACCATCTATATATCTAAACGCTGATGTCAAGTCCATCGGTATACCGGGAAATTGATCGGTTATACGTCCACGACTAATTATTTCTCCAGGATCATTATTGTATTCTACATAGGAAACGTTGTTATAGAAAACAAAAGTTCTACCACTATTTGATTGAAATAACGCATTAATATAAGCATCTGAGGGCACAGGTAAATAGTAATCATTTTGAATATTTAAATTTGGAAATGAGGCTACATAACATTTTCGATTACCAAACGTTATTAAATCCCCCGCTGAATTTTGAAAAATGTGAGAAAATGGGGTCGAGGAAGTCTTAAGTTCATTGGGTAGATAATTAATTAACGGCTCAGGACTTGAAGGTATGAGCATACTATTTAAATCAAATTTCCACAAAGATGTATTAAATCCGACGTACAATCGATAATTAGGAAACGTTGGAGCTGTTGCAAGAAACATGAAATCAGGTGATTTAATATTACATAAATTTTTGTATTGAAGCGAAACAGTCATCGGCGCCTTAACAGAAGAAGAAGAAGAAGAAGAAATGTGTTTTCGAGTGGTTGGAGGATAAATTGTACTCGTTGTTGTTGTCGTTGTTGTCGGCGTTCGTCGTCGTCGTGGACCATACAAGAATTCTAATGCATTCTTATCATCTTCATCTAGAGGAGTTAACTTTTGCTGATACCATGGAAACATAATTGCAGACTCTACTTCACTATGCCCTAACCCAAGGGTGTGACCGATTTCATGTACCAACACCATAAGAAAGCTTACTTGACCATCAGGAACATTATCATCATCATCCCCAAAATACCATTGCTCGCCAGCATCTATATGAATTTCAATACATCCATTAGCACTAGGAAAATGTGCGTGAGCCAAGATTTTCCCAGGCCCATCAAAGTTTTGTGGACATCGATGGTGACCTATGCAGCTTTCTCGTAAATCATGTTTTTTGGGTACGACGGTTATAGTAATATCGGGTTTCGGTGTTGGAAATTGAACTAGTTGAACATTGAAATTGGAATCACGTTCCCATATTGCAAAAGCCCTTTGAGCTGTTAAAAGATGTTCCGAACGGGCTTGAGGAAAATACCATCGCAAACTCGTTTTATTTTTCCATCTTAATATCGTTGTAAATGAATTTTCACCAACAGTACATCTAGATTTATTAATTAATTGAATAGTGGCAGCGTTCAGAGTTCCATCCACAGGTAGATTATATTTTTCTTGAAAATTTGCTAACACATTTTTAAGGCTATCACCTACGATTTCATTTTGATTAATGTAGCCAAACCGTTGCAAAAATGATACAAAATATTCTAGAGTAACGTTTGCAGAATTTGCGTGGGCTGTTAAGAGAAGCAGTACAAGTACTTTACCAACACACATGTTGAATATAAATGAAAATGTAAGAAATGTGTACGTATATATATTTTACATTTATTCTTATAAATTTTTTAAAAAGAGAGAGAGAGAGAGAGAGAGAGACTTTTAATTACCATACAGGATGAAGTCAAAAAGGTCACGTAAACGCCACGTAAAACATCAAAAACGTCACACACGTCACGTAAACGTCACACACGTCACGTTTTACGTCACGCACCTCACGTTTTACGTCACGCGCGTCACGTTTTACGTCACGCACCTCACGTTTTACGTCACGCACCTCACGTTTTACGTCACGCACCTCACATTTTACGTCACGCACCTCACGTTTTACGTTACGCACCTCACGTTTTACGCCACGCACCTCACGTTTTACGTCACGCACCTCACGTTTTACGCCACGTGAACGTCAAATGTTCAACCTATTTTTTAGAGATACACTACAAGTTATTATTACCAATGTAATATAGTTAAATAAAGTGTAAATAAAATTTTATGTGAGATGCTCCTTTGTAAAACCGGATTATCTAGCGCCACAGTTATGCAAATGGGTACCTAATTTGTGCAACTTATAAAATTATTGCATAAGACTTTTCACAGACGTGCTGTTACACGTGTCACCCCCTCTTGTAATAATGAACTCGCCCACGAGCGCAGCCATGTTGAATTTTGAAAACTTAAAAACAATACGAAATTATCAAAACCGCGAATGAAGTGATAACCTAGAAACACGTATTTTATTGAGAACGTGTAATATATTTGCGTTTATTATAATAGTTGTTTAGAGTATTTCTTAAAACGTCATGAAAAAGCCCCTTTTCACGTGAACATGCCGTGATTATAACATCGTGAAAAAGCCCCTTTTCACGTGAACATACCGTGATTATTAGACCCCCACTCACTTTTTCATCTTTCCATTTGTATATGTGGTAACGAAATAAAACAGAGAGTACAATTAACATAAGTCGTTCGTTCTTAAACAATCGAGATGGAAAAAATTGAATTTCTCATAGGTAAAAGAGCTGTAAATAAAATATTGCGTTTACCTGTAAAAGATATTTAGTAGTGTAGCAAAGCGGGTTCTGGAAAAGTTCCCGAAACTGCCACCAGGGGCGTTTGTGGCGCTAGTGTCGCTGTTGCGCGGTAAATTTGAATTTCGAGAGCGGCCATTTTTAGTCCAGGCGGCCATTTTTAGTCCAATTATGCCAAAGTTCCAGAAACTGTCACCAGATGTTGTTGGAGAGCGGCGGCGGCGGCGGCCATTTTTAGTCCAATTATGTCAAAGTTCCAGAAACTGTCACCAGATGGTGTTGGAGAGCGGCGGTGGCGGCCATTTTTAGTCCAATTATGTCAAAGTTCCAGAAACTGCCACTACTAGATGGCGCAATGAACGTTGCCGAAAGGGCACAAAGCGCTTAACTTCCTTGTTATTGGTCCAATTGAATCGCGTAAAAAACAGGCATTATCTATGAGTGATGTAGATGTCAAATTTAAAGAAAAAACATGCGCAATGATGGTTGCCATAAGGGCACAAAGCGCTAAACTTCCTTGTTATTGGTCCAATTGAATCGCGGAAAAAACAGGCATTATCTATAAGTGGCGTAGATGTCAAATTTAAAGAAAAGCATGCGCAATGAACGTTGCCATAAGGGCACAAAGCGCTTAACTTCGTTGTTATTGGCCCAATTGAATCGCGGATAAAACAGGCATTATCTAGAAGTGACGTAGATGTCAAATTTAAAGAAAAACGTGCGCAATGAACGTTGCCATAAGGGCACAAAGCGCTTAACTTCGTTGTTATTGGCCCAATTGAATCGCGGAAAAGACAGGCATTATGTAGAAGTGACGTAGATGTCAAATTTAAAGGCGGCGACCATTTTTAGTCCAAGAATACTGATCTTGAACGTGTTGGCAGTTCAGCCAAAAGAAGAAGAAGTCACCTGTCATCTGTCACCTAGCATCTGCCATCTGCCATCTGTCATCTATCACCTGTCACTAGAAATACTGATCTTGAACGTGTTGACAGTTCAGCCAAATAAGAAGAAGTCACATGTCATCTGTCACCTGTCATATACCACCAGTCATATGTCACTAGAAATACTGGTCTTGAACGTGTTGGCAGTTCAACCAAAAAAAGAAGAAGTCATCTGTCACCTACCGTCTGTCACCTACCATCTGTCACCTGTCATCTGTCACCTGTCACTAGAAATACTAGTCTTGAACGTGTTGGCAGTTCAGCCAAAAGAAGAAGAAGTCATCTGTCACTAGAAATACTGATCTTGAACGTGTTGACAGTTCAGCTAAAAAAGAAGAAGTCACATGTCATCTGTCACCTGTCATATACCACCAGTCATATGTCACTAGAAATACTGGTCTTGAACGTGTTGACAGTTCAACCAAAAAAAAGAAGAAGTCATCTGTCACCTGTCACTAGAAATACTGGTCTTGAACGTGTTGGCAGTTCAGCCAAAAGAAGAAGAAGTCACCTGTCATCTGTCACTAGAAATACTGATCTTGAACGTGTTGACAGTTCAGCCAAAAAAGAAGAAGTCACATGTCATCTGTCACCTGTCATATACCACCAGTCATATGTCACTAGAAATACTGGTCTTGAACGTGTTGGCAGTTCAACCAAAAAAAGAAGAAGTCATCTGTCACCTACCGTCTGTCACCTGTCATCTGTCACCTGTCACTAGAAATACTGGTCTTGAACGTGTTGGCAGTTCAGCCAAAAACGAAGAAGTCATCTGCCATATGTCAACTGGCTCCTGCCAGCCGTCATCTTACATCTGCCACTAGATGGCGCTAAAGGGCACAAAGCGTTTATCTTCGTTATTATCTATAAGTGACGTAGATGTCAAATTTAAAGAAAAGCATGCGCAATGATGGTTGCCATAAAGGCACAAGGCGCTTAACTTCGCTGTTATTGGTCCAATTGAATCGCGGGAAAAACAGGCATCATGTAAAAGTGGCGTAGATGTCAAATTTAAAGAAAAGCATGCGCAATGAACGTTGCCATAAGGGCACAAAGCGTTTATCTTCGTTGTTATTGGTCCAATTGAATCACGGAAAAAACATGCATTATCTATGAGTGACGTAGATGGCAAATTTAAAGAAAAAACATGTGCAATGAACGTGGCCATAAGGGCATTAGCGCTAATTTTACGAAAAAAATTGCTTGATCATGATTGGATAATTATGTCACGTGATCTATATCTAGAGGGGGTTATTATAAAATATTTATTAATAACGCTTGGAGGATTAGTGCTTTAAGACATGCGTCAAGACAAACATATTTGGGAAAAAGTCCTCAAATTTCAAGAAAGACTTAAGCAACTTCGTAAAGATATTAAACTGTACGAAGACAAAGAAAACGTTATAAAGCAGTTGGGAAATTTAAATTTGAACAATACAAGAATACCGAAAAAAGTACTATGTTGCTGTTACCCCTTAAGACGAATTCAACCAACACCAGTTCTTCAGGTGCCGGTAACGCCATGGATGGAAAATTAAATGGCGAAATTAACAAGACATTTACAATATCGTGCCTCACGTTATCTGCTATATGTATTTTATCACTAAAATTTCTTTATAAATGTATTCAAAGAAGGTTTCGATCCTCATGTAATGTGGCAATAAACAACTAAAAATATGCAAAAGGTGTTTTATTAAAACTCTTTTCACCATGTGTAATATTTTTCGAAGAAAAACAAAAAAATTCCGTTGAAAGAGTATAAAATAAAGAACAAAGCGTTTAATTATTTTTTTATTATATTCAATTTACTTGGTAGGTACATTTTATTCATAAAAAGATATAATTTTTGACAATAGGGTTTTCAATTGTTCTTTTAACCCTACGCTTGGACAGGGTATGTTAAATAGATTCCAACTAAATTGTCCAGCTTCAACAACTTTTTTCGTATATTCAATATATTTGTAATATACGTTTAAGTTTTTGTTGAAAAAGTAAATGAAACCATCTATATATCTAAACGCTGATGTCAAGTCCATCGGTATACCTGGAAATTGATCCGCTATACGTCCACGGCTAATTATTTCTCCAGGATCATTAATGTATTCTACATAGGAAACGTTGTTATAGAAAACAAAAGTTCTACCACTATTTGATTGAAATAACGCATTAATATAAGCATCCGAGGGCACAGGTAAATAATAATCATTTTGAATATTTAAATTTGGAAATGAGGCTACATAACATTTTCGATTACCAAACGTTATTAAATCCCCCGCTGAATTTTGAAAAATGTGAGAAAATGGGGTCGAGGAAGTCTTAAGTTCATTGGGTAGATAATTACTTAACGGTTCAGGACTTGAAGGTATGAGCATACTATTTAAATCAAATTTCCACAAAGATGTATTAAATCCGACGTACAATCGATAATTAGGAAACGTTGGAGCTGTTGCAAGAAACATGAAATCAGGTGATTTAATATTACATAAATTTTTGTATTGAAGCGAAACAGTCATCGGTGTCTTAACAGAAGAAGAAGAAGAAGAAGAAGAAGAAGAAATGTGTTTTCGAGTGGTTGGAGGATAAATTGTAGTCGTTGTCGTTGTCGTTGTCGTCGGCGTTCGTCGTCGTCGTGGACCATACAAGAATTCTAATGCATTCTTATCATCTTCATCTAGAGGAGTTAACTTTTGCTGATACCATGGAAACATAATTGCAGACTCTACTTCACTATGTCCTAACCCAAGGGTGTGGCCGATTTCATGTACCAACACCATAAGAAAGCTTACTTGCAAAAGCCTTTTGAGCTGTTAAAAGATGTTCCGAACGGGCTTGAGGAAAATACCATCGCAAACTCGTTTTATTTTTTTTTCCATCTTGATATCGTTGCAAATGAATTTTCACCAACAGTACATCTAGGTCTATTAATTAATTGAATAGTGGCGGCGTTCAGAGTTCCATCCACAGGTAGATTATATTTTTCTTGAAAATTTGCTAACACATTTTTAAGGCTATCACCTACGATTTCATTTTGATTAATGTACCCAAACCTTTCCAAAAATGATACAAAATATTCTCGAGTAACGTTCACAGAATATGCGTGGGCTGTTAAGAGAAGCAGTACAAGTACTTTACCAACACACATGTTGAATATAAATGAAAAATGTAAGAAATGTGTACGTATATATATTTTGCATTTATTCTTATAAAATTTAAAAAAAAGAGAGAGAGAGAGAGAGACTTTTAATTACCATACAGGATGAAGTCAAAAAGGTCACGTAAACGTCACGCACGTCACGTTTTACGTCACGCACGTCACGTTTACGTCACGCACGTTACGTTTACGTCATGCACGTCACGTTCACGTCACGCACGTCACGCACGTCACGCACGTCACGTACGTCACGTTTTACGTCACGTTTTACGTCACGTTTACGTCACGCACGTCACGTTTTACGTCACGCAAGTCACGTTTTACGTCACGCAAGTCACGTTTTACGTCACGCACCTCACGTTTTACGTCACGCACCTCACGTTTTACGTCACGCACGTTTTACGTGACGCACGTCACGTTTACGTCTCGCATGTCACGTAAATGTCAAATGTTTAACCTATTTTAGGATACACTGCAAATTATCATTACCGATGTAATATAGTTAAATAAGGTTAAATAAGGATACCTAATTTGTGCAACTTATAAAATTATTGCATAAGACTTTCCACAGACGCATTGTTACACACATTACCCCCACGAGTGCAGCCATGTTGAATTTTCGAAAACTTTAAAAACAATACGAAATTATCAAAAACGCGAATGAAGTGATAACCTAGAAACACGTATTTTATCGAAAAGTTCTATAACAGAACGAGTAATATATTTGCGTTTATTAAAATAGTTGTTTAGAGTATTTCTTAAAACGGCGTGAAAAAGCCCCTTTTCACGTGAACATACCGTGATTATAACATCGTGAAAAAGCCCCTTTTCACGTGAACATACTGTGATTATTAGACCCCCACTCACTTTTTTATCTTTCCATTTGTATATGTGGTAACGAAATAAAACAGAGAGTACAATTAACACAAGTCGTTCGTTCTTAAACAATCGAGATGGAAAAAAATTGAATTTCTCATAGGTAAAAGAGCTGTAAATAAAATATTGCGTTTACCTGTAAAAGATCTTTTAATTGAACAATGGCGTCAAGAAACTAGAATATCTTGTTACATCCTCTACATCGGTGATGAAGTTGCAGCGTTCGCATTATTATCAAGATGTGATTTCGATCCATTAGGACAACATGACGTTCCCAGAATATTAAATTATATATATACATTTGACAAACACAGAAGAAAAGGTTACGCATGCAAAATAGTTCAACATCTGATGAAAACAGGGAATCAGTTTACAACATTTTGCAGCAATCCGTGGTCAGAAGGAGTCTTTACAAAATGCAACTGTACCAATTACGGTGAAAATAATTATTCAATAATGTTTAGATATCCTTAATAAATCATATTAAAACAAAAAAAGGTTTTTAATTTATGAGTAAAAAAGGTTGTTGAATGAAAATTAAACAAATAGTCAAACTGGATTGAAAAATGTTGATAAGAAATATTCTTTTTTATTTATAGAAAAATCCGTTAAATGTGATTGTACCATAAAATGGGAAAGCTAAATACCATTCAGGCCTAACACACTGAATGTGCTATGGAGTTAAGAAATATAGAATCCCCACCCATTTTTTTCATACTAATAAATATTAAGACTTTCTCCGGTGAAGTTAGTCAGGCAGTCATCATGCAGTTTACAGAAGAATCAAAAGTGAAAAATATCTATTTGGGTGAACAAAGGTTCTGCCTGAATAAATCGAATACGAAATATGTCGCAGTGAGTCTGTCGCATGATTTAAATTTTGCTCCGTGTGTGAAAATATCTGCAAACAAAGGAAACTGTATCGTGTTTAGTGAAAAAGAGTGGAAGGAGTTTTTATCCTTCAAAGAAACTATTGAAGATTTTATAACAGCGGGAAAGGTGGAATCAATAGATGTTAGCCGGTTTTTGTTACAGTTTGAAAATTTTGAAAGCATTACTGTTTTGAAAGTATTAACTGGACATGCTACTGTCTGGTTAGGATCAATTTCCCTTTCCGAGCTCTGGAGTTGCTTACCCTTAATTACGCACAACATTGAAGTATTAAAAAGCCAGCAGTTTGTAGGTTCCTTAAAAATTTTACAAATGGCGGTTAAAAACAAGGAAGATATCATCAACACAGCTCTTACTACAATGGAGCCTATAAAACAAGCGCATCCGATTACATATAGTTTATTACTAGAACTTATATTCAAATACCCCGATGTTCTTAAAGAAAAGATATGAAGAAAGTAACTTTTAATGAATATTACAATCACGTTCACATATGGGAATCATTAGATGTTGAAACAAGTGATTGGGAATCAAGATATCTTAATCAACGACGTTTTAAACGCCGAATAGAAGAAGCTGCTAAAATTATTAATCCCGTTTTAAATATAACTCATAGAAATAAAATGTATAATACTTTACAAAATAAAACATTTAAACAATAGAATTTTTGTCTATCCAAGACTGATTTTGTATAGAATCTTATGGAAAATACGAACAAATTTAGCAATTCAAGGGGCCTTTTTTTAATAACCTTCAAACTTATCGTTGTCCCTCATAGTGGGGGTATATAAATACAAGTGGGTGCGAACCTACATTTTATTCAGTCGTGTGCACCTACAATTTAAATCAACCAACAACAACATGAGTAGTCAAGATAGTGGTTATAGTTCTTGTGAAATTGTTTTTGAAAGTGACTCGGCATCGTCGCCGTCACCGTCGCCAACACCTCCTTCACCTTATGCAGTGACGCTTAATGATTGTGTTGAGGAAATCGACCAAGCTTTAATTTCATACGAGTATGCTGCTAAATTGGAGCGATACCATCTACTGGAAACGAATTTTTCCCTAAGAAGTTATGCACTTTTGTGCGGAATAAGTCCGACCAGAACCTTTAATCCTGCAATAACGCTAACACCTTTACTTCGACCCGGAAGAATTTCGTTTGGTACATTTGAGTGGACTACTTTTATTGAATTGCTGCGCCAGAGATATGATGACTTTTTTCACGAGAATCTACCGTCACCTCCTGACGAATACGATCCTGTAGTTTTCCCTTGTGGAGACTTTTGTAAAGTTACTCAATTAGTGTACGACGATACCAAGTTTCTACTTGCAAACAAACATGGAGTCGAGTTCTATCTGGACGAGGATGATGTTTCCGACATCCTTGAAGCAAATTGCAATTTGGTGAAGAACTACATTTCGTTGCTAGAAGACTTGAACTTTAATACATTCTACTGTAATTTAATAGACTCTACACGAGCTTATTTTGCTGTTAATTTCAATAGTATTTGTGTCGACGACGATGACGCCACTAGTAGATTTAATACTTTAATTTTAATTTGTGCTGTTATGCCAAATTGTTTAGAAAAAATGCTCTACAAGAGTACATGTATTACTATAAAGATGATGTAATTAATGATATATTAAATCATTGTTCAAATTAAAAAAATGTACCAAGTTTTTTGAAATAAAACACTTCTTTCTTATATTTTATTTTTTATTACCCAAGCAAACTACAAATAATACAGTAAGCAAACATATATAACTAATACATAAAAACTATAAATAATTTATTAGGTACACATAGTTCAGTCTGAAAATCGCACTCGTTTATTTTCATGTAAATCATATCGAAACCAAGCACAATATTTCTGCATATTCAATAAATATTTCAAAATTATGGCAAGCTAATAATCAGTAATCACATCTTAATTTATTAAAATTTTGAAAAACTTTCCCCGTTAAACTCCACGGTAGGGCAAAAAAAAGAAAAAATTAACTTTTATATCCCCACGGAAGGGTGTCATGTGACTGGGGAAGTAATTGACGCTTATCATCATAGGGGCTAAGTCCAATTTTGGTCTGACTTATGCTATATACATCATGCAAATAAGATCGAATAGTGTGTTGTGTAATATATTTTTTATTATTATTTTGCAAACAATTTAGGTAATCCTCGAATATGATTTTATTTTTTACGACATTGGACTTAACCCCCTTTGATTTTTTCACTACTTTGCCACCTTGCACTTTATAACTATACATTTTTGATCGTAATCCCACAAAATGTGTCATAATTTTACCATTAGCTTCATCCTTCATTAAACCGGGAATTTTTTTATTTACTAAAGGAATCTTATAGGCGTTATTTGAGGGGTAATCTGAAGTGTCAAATTTTTCTAAATGATCTTCAATAAGACTTTTGTAAACGTCATCGCAATTTAATTCGTAAATAAAACTATCGGTGTCAGTGTACATTAATTTTACATTTTCCACCCCCATAGTTGGTAACATGAAATTATAGTGAAAATCATACATACAGGTTTTAGAAATGTCCAGGATAGCCATGCCGATATACAGGGGTTTGTTGAAGAGTAGTTCAGCCTTCTTTAATTCGATAGTCATGAGTTTGTCGTCAAAAACTCTTCGACTATGAAATCGGGGGCTGGCTATCAAATTTTTTGCACCGTAACGACCCTCGTAAGAAGTAAGTAATTTCACTACCCTATGGAGTCTGATGTTTTCCATCGTCTTACCGAATACGGCATTATTGGCGAGTTTGAACTGGGTTTTTTTAAAATTGCTTGTGGCTACAGTCCTTAAGCGAGTATTCAGCTCGATATAGGACTGCAGCCAAGCCGATTGTTTGAATTTTAGTACTTTGTGAATTTTCGTTAATTTTAACCCGTGTTCGAGGGCTTGTTTTAAATTACGATAATGCAGAGTGTATTGTTTTTTCGGGTAAAGGGTGGTCATTAATTTGGACAATTTGGAACCGGGAGGTTTACGGTGTTCAGGACAAAATG
This sequence comes from Hermaeophaga mercurialis, assembly GCA_951812935.1. Lineage (NCBI taxonomy): Eukaryota > Metazoa > Arthropoda > Insecta > Coleoptera > Chrysomelidae > Hermaeophaga > Hermaeophaga mercurialis. The sequence continues at coordinate 49,837,700 of OX638361.1, read as the reverse complement.
GGAAATCTTTGTGCTCGTCATGTAAACTTTCGGGATACTCTAAATCAACTTGTAAAATATATCCGACGGGTGAATCGTCGGGAATCTGAGTAATGTCGATGTTTGTATTGGGCTCCCATTCAAACCCCCCATAGGGGAGGAACTGTGACATTGCCCACCCATATAAATTGTTTACGTCAAAGTACATAAGGTACTTGGACGGCTTAGAAGAATCAAATTCAGGCATGTATTTATTGTTGGCTTCGGAATATCGATTTGAACAAACAGATATTCCTCCACGTATTGATGCCTCAACAAACAACAACATGTCAACATCTTTTAAAATTTGTAATTTACATTTCGTGTACTTGAGCATGCAATCCCAAGTATATCCGGGCATAGTATAGTACCATGCCGGATCTAGTTGGTAAGTTTCCAGAGCAGTTGTTCGAAAGTTTTCCATAACGTCACAAAGAAGGAGAATGTCGGTTCGCATATACAAATCTGCATATTCGCCTAAATTTTGAATTTGGAAAGCTTGCCAAACGTTTTGCGCATGAGTGTAATCATCCGCGGAAATATGACAATCATTTAATTTGTTGTAAAAACTCTCAATTGCTGGAAGACTAGTGGTATCATTTAGCTTATCAATACTATCAATGTAATCGTATGGAAAAACACCTTTCCTCGTCAACAGTTTGAACGTTTCATTAGTCAAGTTACCAAATTCCCTTTTTAATGTGACCAACTCCTCTATTTTTAGTGTAGACCCCAACTCATCGAGACTGGTACCCAAAAATCTAAAGGAGTCTATATATCGAAATTTAATTTTAGTTATCGGTTCATACTGCGTAAAAGAAATGTATTTTTCCATGTTCACGGGTAGTACACTCAAAGGTCCACGTTTAGCAAGATCTCTAATAATAAAATGACTGTCGTATCCGCTAAGATTATGGAAAACTATGGGTACTACAAATAGTTTTTTGAAGTTCAGATTGCACGATTGATGTGCGAACCCTCTAAATAATCCAGTAAAATGATCGTGATCTTTAACGATGACGTCTTTTTCTTTAAACCTATTGTCGCAAATGTGACAGCAGACACCGTTTGCGACAGTAGGCATACAAATAGGAACAATATTCAATAAATTTCGCGACTTCTAACATTTGATTCGCAAACCAGTCTATGCAATCTTCCCCTCTATAACCATTGTAGTAGGAAATCTTATTATCATAGCTGCATTTTAAGTAGAATCCTGCACTAAATGTTTTATGGTGTTGATACTTTGTAGTTGTATGAGATATCTTTTTAGTGCAGGCTTCTAAAATTGACTCGAAATCGGCATAAACGACAAAAGGACATTTCTGCTTGTATACATGATTTTTAAATTCGACGTTATCATATGGGGGGAAAGAAATTTTGCAATCGTTACTATTTATGCATAAAATTTCGTGGTCCGTTAGTTTTTTTTCACTTTGAAAATAATTCAAGCACCTATCACAAATAAACTTTGTATGCCCCTTCTTGTTAAGTTGGCTTGAAACTAGTCTAGACATATTTTTAATCCAACAATAATGATATTTAATGGTGTTGGTAGTGGTGTCCTCGTTGTTGACGGGAGGAACTTCGTAGTCGTTTAATTTTGGAAAATATTCATCTTGAATTAAAAGTAAATTTACATGACGCGGCTGTTTATTTTTAGTTAAACGTGCAGGTACCACTACGTAAAATGACTTTTTATTAGTTTGATTTAGTTCTAAAGCGTAAACGTTTACAGAGATTTCATTTAACTTTTCAAATTTTGAAATTTGTGTTAGTTTCATCGGTAATTCTAAACCAGCTGTATTCAAAACTTTACTATAGTGAGGGTAATTATATGTATATTCAGAGTGTTTTTTAGCAGGAAACAAAAAACTTGTTACGGCCCAGTAAAAACACGCCAGGTCTGCATTTTTGACGTTTATGCATGCCTTTTTCGCTAATATTTCTTTTGGCAGCTGAATGAAGGATGAACCGTTCCCAATTTCAAATTTGTTAATAGCTACTTCTAATAAATTTATTTTTGACAACGCCCACCCACTGTCTTTTTCTTGAAATTCCGAAAGTTTATTTAAAATAAAATCTACAATACTTTTATACTCCTGTGCTAAATCCGTCCCCAAATCAACGACGAAATTTGGGGATCCAAAGTATTTAATGTCAATTACTTCCCTGCCATCACTATCATTTTTTAAAAAATCGCCGCAAAATGTGACATTTACTTTGAGCGACGGTGTATCATTTTTTAAAATTTGTGAAATTTTGACTTGAATAAATTGAATGAAGCCTTCAAAAAATCTTTAATTTCTTTATACTTTAAATTTATAATGACCCCCGTTCTAATCCGATTGTTAAAAATCGCGTTGACGTCTTCCCATTTAACGCCCCCTTTAGTACCGCGCCCCTGTCTAATGCCCTCCCCTACTACATGGGAAGACGCTAATTTAATGATACACCGCAACCTTTTTAACTGTCCCATTTTGGCGTAAATTTTTCTTTTTTCCCCTACCGTGAAATTACATTTTTTTATCGCTAAATTGCATTTTCGGAGGTGAGTACTGATTAGTGCTAGCCATTTATTTTTATCTGAATATGTAGAAATATGTGCTCAGTTTTAAGAATTTGTTCAATTTTTTGAAAAACGAGTGCGAAATTCATGATTGAACTCACCTAATTTTTTTGTATTTTAAATAAGGTCCTAGGAGCACAGCTCTTGGATATCTCGTGCAGGCCAATAAAAACTAAACTGAAGCCCCCTTTTTTTAGATTGTCGATGTGGTTCTTGTAAATTTCGGTAGACCTTTTGGGTAGAAATGTGATGACGTTCTCCTCCAATTCCACTAGGATGGATTCCCCGCCAAATTTGGATTTAACAATTTGAACGCGGTGAATTTTCTTTGGAACGTTGGGTTGCAGGTCCTTTAGCTTAATTATGGGCTTGTTTTCGGTATCTGTAGATGAGGTAAATTCGTTTAATTTTTCGAGAAAACTCATCTAAAATAATAATAAAAAATGGAATACTAGCATGAAAAAACCACCGAAAAAAAAACACTTACTTTAAAAGCTTAAAGATGTGGATGACAAAAAAAGTCTTAGCCGGATTGAAGCTAACAGCAAAAAAATGTGTAGCACTGGTACAAATTACTGAAAAAATCAAAAATTTGTACTGTTAAAATTGCAAAAAAAGTTTTTTAAAAAAATTAACTTATTTAACACTTTGAAGTTTAGATTTTTGAAATTTACTACAAAAAATGTAGAGCACTGGTACAAAAAAAGTTTTTAAAAAAATGAACTTATTTAACACTTTGAAGTTTAGATTTTTGAAATTTACTACAAAAAATGTAGAGCACTGGTACAAAAAAATTAAAATTAAATGTACTTACAATAACTCCAACTGGAAACTGTTCACTGAACACTAACTGGCAGCACAATGTAAAAAACAACTGGAAACAGCTCACTGAATACTAACTGGCAGCAGCAGCACTGGTGAAGAGACTTTTACGACTGAATTGTCGATTGATATGCTTCGGCTTTTATAGCACTCGAGAAAAACAACAACATTATCTGTGGGAAGATAACTAAATTTGTTTCGTGGAAATGTGGCTGTATTTTTCACCGTTATCAGTCTTATCTAATTTTTATCCAGGAAGCTACATCCTGTGTGAACGGATGTAGATGTTTGTGCTAGAATTTGTTTTCTGTAAATGTGGTTTTATTTTTTCTCGTTATCAGGCTTATCTAATTTTTATCGGGAGGCTTCATCCGGTATAACCGTTAAAGTATGTTTTTAAATTTTTTTATAAAATGTAGATTGCAGGGCCGTATTTAAAAAATTTTTAGTTTGAAAAAAATTTTAAATTATTAAAAGTTTATGTTTTTAAATTTTTTCAGAAAATGTAGATTGCAGGGTTGTATTTAAAAAATTTTTAGTTTAAAAAAAAGAATTTTGTGTGTTATTATTAAACACTTTGAAGTTTAGATTTTGAAATTTACTTAACTTAAGCAAGCTCAATTTTCGGAGGAATATTATAACACTATTGACAAAAATTATATCTTTTTTATTAATAAAATGTAAAATATTATATAATAACCCCCTCTAGATCACGTGACATAATTATCCAATCATGATCAAGCAATTTTTTCGTAAAATTAGCATCTACGTCGCTTGTGGATAATGCCTGTTTATTCCTCGATTCAATTAGTCCAATAATTATGAAGTTAACGGATAATGCTTTTATGGCAACGTTCAATGCGCATGTTTTTTCTTTAAATTTGACATCTACGTCACTTATAGATAATACACGTTTTTTCCGCGATTCAATTGGACCAATAACAAGGAAGTTAAGCGCATTGTGCACTTATGGCCACGCTCATTGCGCATGTTTTTTCTTTAAATTTGACATCTACGTCACTTATAGATAATGCCTGTTTTTTCCGCGATTCAATTGGACCGATAATAACGAAGTTAAGCGCTTTGTGCCCTTATGGCAACGTTCACTGCGCATGTTTTTTCTTTAAATTTAACAGCTACGTCGCTTGTAGATAATGCCTGTTTTTTCCGCGATTCAATTGGACCAATAACAGTGAAGTTAAGCGCTAATGCCCTTATGGCAACATGTGGCAGATGACAGATGACAGGTGACTTCTTCTTTTTTTTGGCTGAACTGCCGACAAGTTCAAGACCAGTATTTCTAGTGACAGATGACAGGTTGGTTGAACTGCCAACACGTTCAAGACCAGTATTTCTAGTGACAGATGACAGGTTGGCTGAACTGCCAACACGTTCAAGACCAGTATTCTTGGACTAAACATGGCCGCCGCCGCTCTCCAACGCCATCTACTAGCACTTTGTGGAACTCTAACATAATTGGACTAAACATGGCCGCCGTCGCCGCCGCTCTCCAACGCCATCTACTAACACTTTGTGGAACTTTGGCGCCACCAACGCCATCTACTAACACTTTGTGGAACTTTGACATTATTGGACTAAACATGGCCGCTCTCGACTGCGGGACGCGCGCACTGCGCATGCGCGGACCAGAATCGGCCTAGTCCTACTACTCACGACACATTCCTATAGATATTACATTATATGAATATTTAAATTTATTTTTAATAAAGACTATGACTCCATCATTTTTGTTTATATTGTCTTCGCTATATAATAGGTATAATTTTCTAGCTGAAATAAACTATAGTCATGCACATTAAAGGTTTCACGCAGAACTATGCAATCATAAGAAAATGAAAGTTGGTGTAAAAATATTTTCAATTTATCTAAGTTTTTATTTATACTGCATATATTTTGGTGAAAAATGCTGAATTTCTGACCGTTTAGATTATTATAGAGATTGCTAATATCATTTGTTGAATTTAATTTTATTGTATTGAAAGGTTCATGATTCACATCCCTAATGTAAGGATCCATTTTTGTGCACAATTATTCTATACAAAATATCGGTTAATATTTGTAGTACAAGTAATAATGTTTTTTTTTAAATATTAAATAAAGTATATATAGATTGTATTACAATATTATTTAAAGATTTTAAAACAACTAATCTAGAATATAACACAATTAAAAAAAGAATATTATATACTAACTTATGTCTAATATTGGAACTTTACTCTGGGTCTATTTGCTAGAGTTGATTCTGGGTCTATTAGTCAGATAACTGATTCCTTGTAACCGGTTTATTTGTATTGGTAATGGTTTTTAAAGTTTGTGGATTATTCTTGTTAGCTTTAACTGTTGGTTCACTGGAGCGAGGTTCTTGTGATGGAGTAGATGGGGCACTCTTGTTTTCTTCTTCTTCTTCTGAGCTGTTACCTTGTTCCTTTAATTCTAGGAGATCTTTTGCATAATAAGTTTTCCCGTCTACAAATAGCTTATTTTGTTTAATAAAACAGTTTTTTTGTTTATCTTGTATGGTCAGTAATAGATGCTTTCTTAGTATTTTTGATTCTTCTCGTTGTTCTTGTGTAAGGTCGTGAGCAATTGTAATATTCTTACCCTTCAGCTAATAACAGTTTTTCAGGATTTCTCTTTTTTTCCAAGAACAAACAAAATCAATCTTCAGCGGACTATCGTTTGCTTTTCCCAATATATGGAATAAGTTAATATCACTTGGAATAATGTCTACGTCGACATTTCCGAGCTAGAGATTACTGGGCTATATACTGAATTTAATTTTGAGAATACGATTGGATTGTCTAGGTTATCAGTAAATACCATTACTTGACAATCTAGATTAATTTGATATAACATACTTTGAAAGCTTAAATAACTTCCGAGCGTTTTAATTTTATTATTAACTGCCCTAGTAAATATTTCTAATTCTTGTTTGAATTTTTTTTATTGTTACTTAAAATAGTAATCGACTTATTATAATGATCTATGCGTTTCTATGTAATGAAATTTGAAGATTTGATTCGTGAATAAGATTATCTTGATTTTGTTTTAGAAAACTAATAGCTTCGTTGTATATCTTTTTGTCGTCTGAATCTAAGTTTCCAAATAACCATTTATTTATTAAACCTATTCCATTAATAAGGCCTCTTTTACTACGGAGATGTGGATTAAAATTTTGAAATATGCTCTCGAGCCTAGTAATGAAATATTCTGTTCTATTTAATAAATTTTGAGAGAGCCCACGGTAAGATATTGGATTCGAAACATTTGTTTGTATCAGATCGTTTTTCATTAATTCAAAGTGTTTAATTACATAATGTTAGAATGTATGTTTACTATAAATTAGTCTAGCATTTTTTAATTGGATAGGAAGTAGAAAGTTCTCCACTGGACACTATTTGGTATACCTGAAGGACCAGGCAAATTGTCAGGAGGTTTCTGTTCATCGCTAGTCTGAAACAATTTTTTCCAATCATTTTTTGGTCTTATAGCTATACTTTTATTGTATGTGCCTATGTCAGTTTTAACCAAAATATTTTCGTTTTTAATCAATTTTGCTATCTTAAATTTTGGGAGTTTCTTATCTCTTAACATGTATAATGTTATATTATACTATTGTGGAACCTTTCCACAGGAGAATTAGAATTGCTGTTTTTCGCGGTTGTGTGATGATGGTGAAGTTTGCGAAAGTCTTCGAGATCGTAATTTTTAAATCCCGTATTTTTTGCAGCAACCCGTGTGCGTAATGAAATTTAATAAGGCGTTGACTGTCGAGACACCCTTAGTAGATTCTATTGGATATGCTTGTCCGTAACGAGAAAAAGAGTCAATTATTGTTAAATAAAATTTATTTGCAATTTTGAAAACGTCTACATATATATGTTCAAAAGTTTAGATGCCGTCGTTGTTAAGTTAAACTTGATAACTGGGGGATTCCTATCATATTTATTTTTCAAACAAGTTTCGTAATTGTTTATAAATTTTTCAATGACGTCGAACATTTTTGACTTTATTTATACCTCGATGGCCTGTATTAAAAACAAATATTCTATCTTTTCGTTTTGTTCGTCTGTTAATTGAATATCAGTGAGTACTTTTATTCAGTGAACAAATCGCAAAGCTGAATTTTTAAATATTCTTTGAACAGTTACTACAAATATTCGCAGTAACGTAGGGCTTTGGAAATATGGGGCGTATTTTTGTTTGAGGTCTATATAGTCATTAATAAATTTTACGATATGGTATTCTGTATTATTTTTCAGGAGAGTTAAGTATAAACTGAAATGTTCGAATATTTTTTCTTTTGTTATTTTTGAGGTGTTGATTTCCCCACACGTAAGAAATATTTTATTTTTATACATGTTTAACGGTTTTTTGGTTATTGGTATTGATAGTATAGAATCTTCAAGTGGTGTGTGAACGGTTTCTAAATCACTTTCTTTAGTTTTTGAGTCTGACTTTATAAATGATATGTGAGGATCAATTTTGACATCAGAAATGATGTTTACTTTTGGGTTAGGATTTTTTACTTCTAAGATCTCTGAAAGGTCAACGTCGTTTAAGTTTGGGAGAGAGGGTAATGGGACCGTTTCTTCGTTAATAATTTCATCGAGGTCTTCCAAATTTACATCTAATGAAGCAGTTTATTTCTAAGGTATTTATATCATGATAACGAAAAAGGGCATAATGACTTTTACGTTCCAGGTATTTTATTTCTAATGAAAAAGTAATATTATTAAATTGTCCATATTTAAATGGTATTATTCTATGATCATTTATTAATTTTTGGTTAACAATAACAATATTTAAATTCATGTTCATTAAATTTTCTATTCCTATTACTCCATCGAAAAATTCGTGGAAGTCATAAAGAATGAAGATTATATAGTAGTTACAATTAAATTCGGGGTATGCGAGTACTGAAGCTTGATATTTAATATTCTTGCTACCGAAGGTCGTCTTTATCATGACGTTAGTAGAACAAATTGTATCAGAATCAAACTTTTCAATTACTGAGGATTTTATTATTGATCTGGTGCTATCTGTATCTATTAACAATGTAAATTTTGGCTGTTTAGTTTCGATGTATGGTAATGAATTTTTGAAATATTTAGATCAATTATGTTTTTTTCTTTGAATGGCTCGCTATTCAAAAATTTTGTTCATGAACTAAATCGTTGCATATATTTGCGTTATTAATTTGTTCATAGTAATAATGGAATTGTCGAGGTCAAATAAGTCTGCATCAATTTCTCGTTGTGAATCAAAATCCTTATATTGATGAGAATGCAGTTCTTCAAAAACAAAATTTGGTATAAAATCAGCGTTAGAATTTTGGCAAAAATTATTATTGGGTCTGAAGGTATTTTTAGTTTGAAATGAATTTCTGGTAGTCGTTGGCATTGCGGTTGGCTTGGGTAATTTGATTCGGTTTGAATCCATTTTTGGGTGGTCACAATTGGTAAAATATATTTTATTTGTTGCCGGAATTGGCTGTATATTAATAGGTTGGCTCGGGAATTATTGTGTATTTTGCGTATAGTTTTTAAAGAAGTTTTGCGGGATATTTGGACTCGCGGAAAATTATTTGCCATAGAATTTTGAACATCGTATTGATTTTTGTTGAAATTAATATTTTTCTGAGGAAAATTTTGAACATGAACGTTTTGTCTGTTATTATTATTATTAGGGATTGTTTTACTTTGATGAACATTTCTTTCATATATATTTCCGTACAATTTTTCGAAATCTGCCACGTAACCCATGGCATCTTCTAAAGACGCAGGTTTTCTTAAGTATAAATTATTTTTTAGAATACCCGTACATCCTGCAATTAATGTTTTTAGTGCGGTTTTATTATAATGGTTGATTTGACAATTTTTTTCATTTTCTGAAACGTTAATATCGTTACTAATTCTCTGTACTACACTACTTCTAATTAATTGAAGTCTACCACCGAAATCTATCAAATGATCGCCATTAAGGGGCCTACTTCTGGTGAGTTCTTGAACAAGGCAATCAAGACCAGCGAAACACTGAATTAATGCATCTTTTAGTTTTTGCCATGAATGTAACTCTACTCTATTACCGATCATAAATGGAGCTCTACTTTCTAATGTTTCATGTATGTACTCAAAAATGTGTGTATTCAACTATATGTAGCTATTAGTTTCTCACATCTAGTTATAAATTTGTTTAAATTATCATTATCACCATTAAATTGCTTAATGTTATTCAATTTAGATTTAAAAAGATCCCAATTAATTGAATTGGGCTTATTGTTTATATTTAACTCGCTGTCTGAATTTAAAGGACTACTATCAACTAAAGAATTACTTAGCAATGACTCTGACAGAGTATCTTTATTTGTTTCACTCATAAAATAATTTATTTATTTATTTTTATTTTTGTTTTAAACACTTTTATGTGACCTAAAGATATTATCTCTCCTAAACCTAAGAATGGTTAGGAAAGGCGAAAGAAAAGGAAATTTTGGCACTTACTATTACAGAAGAACTGGCCTTCAAGTTTCTTTTTCCCGACTCTTAGTTTTGCCTCTGTCACTTCACAAAAGGGCTGTTGCAGTTATATTCTCATCACTGAAGGGTTGAATGTTTGTTCGAATTCGAGCTTAAAACGTTGAAACATTAAAGTCGTGAATATTACAAAGTCCAAAAGCGATTACGGAAAAACTATGTCATTTTTGATAAGACTCGCACGAATCCTACTGACTGCGCCAATTTTATTTTTTCTAAAAAAAATAAGTTTCTAAAAAAGCAAAAAGTACTGTTTGGTCTGAGAGCTTATCAAAGAATGAATCTATTTATGAAATAAATGTAATTGTGGATGTAAAACGATTGTTATGATTATTATTATCATCATATTTCTGGAATCCTCTAGTGTTTCTTGATAAGTAGTCCCACGTAACTAGGGACTGGTTTTTTATAGTTGAGTATGGTTTAATTGCAATGTTTTTTAATTTTTACGTTATACCATTAATGGAAGAATTTAATAACCTACCTTTAAAATTATCCAAACCTCATTTAAACATTTAAAGGATTTTACAGAATTCTTAACGAATCCGTACAAACTCTTACCTAAAGCAGATCTTTAACAGCTACAAGTGGTCCAATATTTCCATTATGTAGTGAAAACTACATAATATTAAATTGTTCTAAATTCACCTCATTTACTCCAAGGGCACATTACGATAAAGCAAGACATTTAAAATTATGCATTAATTGCTTTCATCATCCCATTGCGGAGTGCAGATCAAGTAAATGTCGAAAATATAATAATCCACACCATACTTTGCTGCATTTTGAATTTTCCAAATCTAAATCACATGCGCAAAAACATCCTCCGAACAAAGAACTGAGCAATGAATCCGAAGAAGGTCAAATCAGTTCTAATAATGCTTCAACTTCATCTAATTCCCAAACTTATTGTTTTTTTTAAGAAGAAATAATTGTATTGTTTTATCTATGGTTTTAGTTATAGGTCAAAATGTAATTTGCAAATCCGAAAAATGTCGCGTTTTACTTGATTCTGGTTCACACATAAATTTTATTACCAAATACTCTGTCGGTAAATTGGCTCTTAAACTTTAATCTATCCATGGAACCATTACTGATATAGACAAAACAGACTTCCAAAATCAGTTCTAAAATTAATATCAAGCTATCATCTCATACGTGCTCTTTTAATACTAATTTATCTTGTTTACTCAAAGAAAATATTACTTCAAATCTTCCTTGTCCAACTTTTGATAAAAGCACATTGCAAATTTCACTTAATTTAATTTTAGCCGATCCTGGGTTTCAGTATCAGTTCAGAAATTGATATTTTACTAAGAGCATAAACATTCTGGGATATCCTCTGCGCAAGTCAAATTAAGCTTGGCATACATTTCCCTGCACTCCAAAAAACTACTTTAGGTTGGATAATTTTCGGCCCTATTTCTTTACCACAAAGACCGTTTCTGATCATACAAACACAAACTTACCCGCTCGATGTTTTTTCAACAACGAAACCATCTCTAATAAATCTTTAGAAGAATTGAACAGATTTTGACAGATTCAGGAACCACTCGATAAAAAAATCCATTTGACTCTTGAAGAACAACGTTGCGAGAAATACTTTTTAGAGACTACTAATAACTACTGATAACTCAGGCCGATTTATTGTTAAATATCCTTTAAGAGGTTCTACAAATCTACTGGAAAGTATCCAGAATTAAAAAATCAGTATTACAAATTCATACATGAATACAACCAACTGTGGCATATGTCACTTGTGTCAGACCCTAATTTCAAACCTTTGTCTGATCTTCCTCACCACTGTGCCATTAAGGAGGATGGCTTATCAAAAACTTCAACCGGTTACTCCCTAAATGACATTATGATACCAGGTCCAACTATTCAAAACGATCTTCTTTCTATCCTATTACGTTTTTGAAAACATGCCTACGTACTAACAGGTTACATAGAAAAAATGTACAATATATCCTTTGGCGTCCACGCCCGTCTTTGGTTACTGTTCAACTGGTTCACGCAATTGAAGAGAAGCTTAAGCAAGTTTACAATTAGTGCTCTTGCTATGGAATTTATGCAAATCTCACGATCACTAATTCATGAAATTGTTACTGAAAAACTGAAATTTGGAAAACTTTGCTCACGTTGGGTACCCAAAATTCTTACTGAACAACACAAAAAACAACGGATGGGCAGTGCACTTCAGTTTTTGACACACTACAATGTAGACGGTGATGATTTTAGTAGTGAAGCAAAGTGCGTTCTGCGTGACTTGCAAAAACTGCCACCAGAGGCGCTGGTGTCGCGCCGACGTGTTGCGCGGTAAATTTGAATTTCGAGAGCGGCCATTTTTAGTCCAGGCGGCCATTTTTAGTCCAATTATGCCAAAGTTCCAGAAACTGTCACCAGATGGTGTTGGAGAGCGGCGGCGGCGGCGGCCATTTTTAGTCCAATTATGTCAAAGTTCCAGAAACTGTCACCAGATGGTGTTGGAGAGCGGCGGTGGCGGCCATTTTTAGTCCAATTATGTCAAAGTTCCAGAAACTGCCACTACTAGATGGCGCAATGAACGTTGCCGAAAGGGCACAAAACGCTTAACTTCCTTGTTATTGGTCCAATTGAATCGCGTAAAAAACAGGCATTATCTATGAGTGATGTAGATGTCAAATTTAAAGAAAAAACATGCGCAATGATGGTTGCCATAAGGGCACAAAGCGCTAAACTTCCTTGTTATTGGTCCAATTGAATCGCGGAAAAAACAGGCATTATCTATAAGTGACGTAGATGTCAAATTTAAAGAAAAACGTGCGCAATGAACGTTGCCATAAGGGCACAAAGCGCTTAACTTCGTTGTTATTGGCCCAATTGAATCGCGGAAAAGACAGGCATTATGTAGAAGTGACGTAGATGTCAAATTTAAAGGCGGCGACCATTTTTAGTCCAAGAATACTGATCTTGAACGTGTTGGCAGTTCAGCCAAAAGAAGAAGAAGTCACCTGTCATCTGTCACCTAGCATCTGCCATCTGCCATCTGTCATCTATCACCTGTCACTAGAAATACTGATCTTGAACGTGTTGACAGTTCAGCCAAATAAGAAGAAGTCACATGTCATCTGTCACCTGTCATATACCACCAGTCATATGTCACTAGAAATACTGGTCTTGAACGTGTTGGCAGTTCAACCAAAAAAAGAAGAAGTCATCTGTCACCTACCGTCTGTCACCTACCATCTGTCACCTGTCATCTGTCACCTGTCACTAGAAATACTAGTCTTGAACGTGTTGGCAGTTCAGCCAAAAGAAGAAGAAGTCATCTGTCACTAGAAATACTGATCTTGAACGTGTTGACAGTTCAGCTAAAAAAGAAGAAGTCACATGTCATCTGTCACCTGTCATATACCACCAGTCATATGTCACTAGAAATACTGGTCTTGAACGTGTTGACAGTTCAACCAAAAAAAAGAAGAAGTCATCTGTCACCTGTCACTAGAAATACTGGTCTTGAACGTGTTGGCAGTTCAGCCAAAAGAAGAAGAAGTCACCTGTCATCTGTCACTAGAAATACTGATCTTGAACGTGTTGACAGTTCAGCCAAAAAAGAAGAAGTCACATGTCATCTGTCACCTGTCATATACCACCAGTCATATGTCACTAGAAATACTGGTCTTGAACGTGTTGGCAGTTCAACCAAAAAAAGAAGAAGTCATCTGTCACCTACCGTCTGTCACCTGTCATCTGTCACCTGTCACTAGAAATACTGGTCTTGAACGTGTTGGCAGTTCAGCCAAAAACGAAGAAGTCATCTGCCATATGTCAACTGGCTCCTGCCAGCCGTCATCTTACATCTGCCACTAGATGGCGCTAAAGGGCACAAAGCGTTTATCTTCGTTATTATCTATAAGTGACGTAGATGTCAAATTTAAAGAAAAGCATGCGCAATGATGGTTGCCATAAAGGCACAAGGCGCTTAACTTCGCTGTTATTGGTCCAATTGAATCGCGGGAAAAACAGGCATCATGTAAAAGTGGCGTAGATGTCAAATTTAAAGAAAAGCATGCGCAATTAACGTTGCCATAAGGGCACAAAGCGTTTATCTTCGTTGTTATTGGTCCAATTGAATCACGGAAAAAACATGCATTATCTATGAGTGACGTAGATGGCAAATTTAAAGAAAAAACATGTGCAATGAACGTGGCCATAAGGGCATTAGCGCTAATTTTACGAAAAAAATTGCTTGATCATGATTGGATAATTATGTCACGTGATCTATATCTAGAGGGGGTTATTATAAAATATTTATTAATAACGCTTGGAGGATTAGTGCTTTAAGACATGCGTCAAGACAAACATATTTGGGAAAAAGTCCTCAAATTTCAAGAAAGACTTAAGCAACTTCGTAAAGATATTAAACTGTACGAAGACAAAGAAAACGTTATAAAGCAGTTGGGAAATTTAAATTTGAACAATACAAGAATACCGAAAAAAGTACTATGTTGCTGTTACCCCTTAAGACGAATTCAACCAACACCAGTTCTTCAGGTGCCGGTAACGCCATGGATGGAAAATTAAATGGCGAAATTAACAAGACATTTACAATATCGTGCCTCACGTTATCTGCTATATGTATTTTATCACTAAAATTTCTTTATAAATGTATTCAAAGAAGGTTTCGATCCTCATGTAATGTGGCAATAAACAACTAAAAATATGCAAAAGGTGTTTTATTAAAACTCTTTTCACCATGTGTAATATTTTTCGAAGAAAAACAAAAAAATTCCGTTGAAAGAGTATAAAATAAAGAACAAAGCGTTTAATTATTTTTTTATTATATTCAATTTACTTGGTAGGTACATTTTATTCATAAAAAGATATAATTTTTGACAATAGGGTTTTCAATTGTTCTTTTAACCCTACGCTTGGACAGGGTATGTTAAATAGATTCCAACTAAATTGTCCAGCTTCAACAACTTTTTTCGTATATTCAATATATTTGTAATATACGTTTAAGTTTTTGTTGAAAAAGTAAATGAAACCATCTATATATCTAAACGCTGATGTCAAGTCCATCGGTATACCTGGAAATTGATCCGCTATACGTCCACGGCTAATTATTTCTCCAGGATCATTAATGTATTCTACATAGGAAACGTTGTTATAGAAAACAAAAGTTCTACCACTATTTGATTGAAATAACGCATTAATATAAGCATCCGAGGGCACAGGTAAATAATAATCATTTTGAATATTTAAATTTGGAAATGAGGCTACATAACATTTTCGATTACCAAACGTTATTAAATCCCCCGCTGAATTTTGAAAAATGTGAGAAAATGGGGTCGAGGAAGTCTTAAGTTCATTGGGTAGATAATTACTTAACGGTTCAGGACTTGAAGGTATGAGCATACTATTTAAATCAAATTTCCACAAAGATGTATTAAATCCGACGTACAATCGATAATTAGGAAACGTTGGAGCTGTTGCAAGAAACATGAAATCAGGTGATTTAATATTACATAAATTTTTGTATTGAAGCGAAACAGTCATCGGTGTCTTAACAGAAGAAGAAGAAGAAGAAGAAGAAGAAGAAATGTGTTTTCGAGTGGTTGGAGGATAAATTGTAGTCGTTGTCGTTGTCGTTGTCGTCGGCGTTCGTCGTCGTCGTGGACCATACAAGAATTCTAATGCATTCTTATCATCTTCATCTAGAGGAGTTAACTTTTGCTGATACCATGGAAACATAATTGCAGACTCTACTTCACTATGTCCTAACCCAAGGGTGTGGCCGATTTCATGTACCAACACCATAAGAAAGCTTACTTGCAAAAGCCTTTTGAGCTGTTAAAAGATGTTCCGAACGGGCTTGAGGAAAATACCATCGCAAACTCGTTTTATTTTTTTTTCCATCTTGATATCGTTGCAAATGAATTTTCACCAACAGTACATCTAGGTCTATTAATTAATTGAATAGTGGCGGCGTTCAGAGTTCCATCCACAGGTAGATTATATTTTTCTTGAAAATTTGCTAACACATTTTTAAGGCTATCACCTACGATTTCATTTTGATTAATGTACCCAAACCTTTCCAAAAATGATACAAAATATTCTCGAGTAACGTTCACAGAATATGCGTGGGCTGTTAAGAGAAGCAGTACAAGTACTTTACCAACACACATGTTGAATATAAATGAAAAATGTAAGAAATGTGTACGTATATATATTTTGCATTTATTCTTATAAAATTTAAAAAAAAGAGAGAGAGAGAGAGAGACTTTTAATTACCATACAGGATGAAGTCAAAAAGGTCACGTAAACGTCACGCACGTCACGTTTTACGTCACGCACGTCACGTTTACGTCACGCACGTTACGTTTACGTCATGCACGTCACGTTCACGTCACGCACGTCACGCACGTCACGCACGTCACGCACGTCACGTACGTCACGTTTTACGTCACGTTTTACGTCACGTTTACGTCACGCACGTCACGTTTTACGTCACGCAAGTCACGTTTTACGTCACGCAAGTCACGTTTTACGTCACGCACCTCACGTTTTACGTCACGCACCTCACGTTTTACGTCACGCACGTTTTACGTGACGCACGTCACGTTTACGTCTCGCATGTCACGTAAATGTCAAATGTTTAACCTATTTTAGGATACACTGCAAATTATCATTACCGATGTAATATAGTTAAATAAGGTTAAATAAGGATACCTAATTTGTGCAACTTATAAAATTATTGCATAAGACTTTCCACAGACGCATTGTTACACACATTACCCCCACGAGTGCAGCCATGTTGAATTTTCGAAAACTTTAAAAACAATACGAAATTATCAAAAACGCGAATGAAGTGATAACCTAGAAACACGTATTTTATCGAAAAGTTCTATAACAGAACGAGTAATATATTTGCGTTTATTAAAATAGTTGTTTAGAGTATTTCTTAAAACGGCGTGAAAAAGCCCCTTTTCACGTGAACATACCGTGATTATAACATCGTGAAAAAGCCCCTTTTCACGTGAACATACTGTGATTATTAGACCCCCACTCACTTTTTTATCTTTCCATTTGTATATGTGGTAACGAAATAAAACAGAGAGTACAATTAACACAAGTCGTTCGTTCTTAAACAATCGAGATGGAAAAAAATTGAATTTCTCATAGGTAAAAGAGCTGTAAATAAAATATTGCGTTTACCTGTAAAAGATCTTTTAATTGAACAATGGCGTCAAGAAACTAGAATATCTTGTTACATCCTCTACATCGGTGATGAAGTTGCAGCGTTCGCATTATTATCAAGATGTGATTTCGATCCATTAGGACAACATGACGTTCCCAGAATATTAAATTATATATATACATTTGACAAACACAGAAGAAAAGGTTACGCATGCAAAATAGTTCAACATCTGATGAAAACAGGGAATCAGTTTACAACATTTTGCAGCAATCCGTGGTCAGAAGGAGTCTTTACAAAATGCAACTGTACCAATTACGGTGAAAATAATTATTCAATAATGTTTAGATATCCTTAATAAATCATATTAAAACAAAAAAAGGTTTTTAATTTATGAGTAAAAAAGGTTGTTGAATGAAAATTAAACAAATAGTCAAACTGGATTGAAAAATGTTGATAAGAAATATTCTTTTTTATTTATAGAAAAATCCGTTAAATGTGATTGTACCATAAAATGGGAAAGCTAAATACCATTCAGGCCTAACACACTGAATGTGCTATGGAGTTAAGAAATATAGAATCCCCACCCATTTTTTTCATACTAATAAATATTAAGACTTTCTCCGGTGAAGTTAGTCAGGCAGTCATCATGCAGTTTACAGAAGAATCAAAAGTGAAAAATATCTATTTGGGTGAACAAAGGTTCTGCCTGAATAAATCGAATACGAAATATGTCGCAGTGAGTCTGTCGCATGATTTAAATTTTGCTCCGTGTGTGAAAATATCTGCAAACAAAGGAAACTGTATCGTGTTTAGTGAAAAAGAGTGGAAGGAGTTTTTATCCTTCAAAGAAACTATTGAAGATTTTATAACAGCGGGAAAGGTGGAATCAATAGATGTTAGCCGGTTTTTGTTACAGTTTGAAAATTTTGAAAGCATTACTGTTTTGAAAGTATTAACTGGACATGCTACTGTCTGGTTAGGATCAATTTCCCTTTCCGAGCTCTGGAGTTGCTTACCCTTAATTACGCACAACATTGAAGTATTAAAAAGCCAGCAGTTTGTAGGTTCCTTAAAAATTTTACAAATGGCGGTTAAAAACAAGGAAGATATCATCAACACAGCTCTTACTACAATGGAGCCTATAAAACAAGCGCATCCGATTACATATAGTTTATTACTAGAACTTATATTCAAATACCCCGATGTTCTTAAAGAAAAGATATGAAGAAAGTAACTTTTAATGAATATTACAATCACGTTCACATATGGGAATCATTAGATGTTGAAACAAGTGATTGGGAATCAAGATATCTTAATCAACGACGTTTTAAACGCCGAATAGAAGAAGCTGCTAAAATTATTAATCCCGTTTTAAATATAACTCATAGAAATAAAATGTATAATACTTTACAAAATAAAACATTTAAACAATAGAATTTTTGTCTATCCAAGACTGATTTTGTATAGAATCTTATGGAAAATACGAACAAATTTAGCAATTCAAGGGGCCTTTTTTTAATAACCTTCAAACTTATCGTTGTCCCTCATAGTGGGGGTATATAAATACAAGTGGGTGCGAACCTACATTTTATTCAGTCGTGTGCACCTACAATTTAAATCAACCAACAACAACATGAGTAGTCAAGATAGTGGTTATAGTTCTTGTGAAATTGTTTTTGAAAGTGACTCGGCATCGTCGCCGTCACCGTCGCCAACACCTCCTTCACCTTATGCAGTGACGCTTAATGATTGTGTTGAGGAAATCGACCAAGCTTTAATTTCATACGAGTATGCTGCTAAATTGGAGCGATACCATCTACTGGAAACGAATTTTTCCCTAAGAAGTTATGCACTTTTGTGCGGAATAAGTCCGACCAGAACCTTTAATCCTGCAATAACGCTAACACCTTTACTTCGACCCGGAAGAATTTCGTTTGGTACATTTGAGTGGACTACTTTTATTGAATTGCTGCGCCAGAGATATGATGACTTTTTTCACGAGAATCTACCGTCACCTCCTGACGAATACGATCCTGTAGTTTTCCCTTGTGGAGACTTTTGTAAAGTTACTCAATTAGTGTACGACGATACCAAGTTTCTACTTGCAAACAAACATGGAGTCGAGTTCTATCTGGACGAGGATGATGTTTCCGACATCCTTGAAGCAAATTGCAATTTGGTGAAGAACTACATTTCGTTGCTAGAAGACTTGAACTTTAATACATTCTACTGTAATTTAATAGACTCTACACGAGCTTATTTTGCTGTTAATTTCAATAGTATTTGTGTCGACGACGATGACGCCACTAGTAGATTTAATACTTTAATTTTAATTTGTGCTGTTATGCCAAATTGTTTAGAAAAAATGCTCTACAAGAGTACATGTATTACTATAAAGATGATGTAATTAATGATATATTAAATCATTGTTCAAATTAAAAAAATGTACCAAGTTTTTTGAAATAAAACACTTCTTTCTTATATTTTATTTTTTATTACCCAAGCAAACTACAAATAATACAGTAAGCAAACATATATAACTAATACATAAAAACTATAAATAATTTATTAGGTACACATAGTTCAGTCTGAAAATCGCACTCGTTTATTTTCATGTAAATCATATCGAAACCAAGCACAATATTTCTGCATATTCAATAAATATTTCAAAATTATGGCAAGCTAATAATCAGTAATCACATCTTAATTTATTAAAATTTTGAAAAACTTTCCCCGTTAAACTCCACGGTAGGGCAAAAAAAAGAAAAAATTAACTTTTATATCCCCACGGAAGGGTGTC
Source organism: Hermaeophaga mercurialis (assembly GCA_951812935.1). Lineage (NCBI taxonomy): Eukaryota > Metazoa > Arthropoda > Insecta > Coleoptera > Chrysomelidae > Hermaeophaga > Hermaeophaga mercurialis. The sequence goes on along the minus strand of OX638361.1, from coordinate 49,817,751 downwards.
ATGTGACTGGGGAAGTAATTGACGCTTATCATCATAGGGGCTAAGTCCAATTTTGGTCTGACTTATGCTATATACATCATGCAAATAAGATCGAATAGTGTGTTGTGTAATATATTTTTTATTATTATTTTGCAAACAATTTAGGTAATCCTCGAATATGATTTTATTTTTTACGACATTGGACTTAACCCCCTTTGATTTTTTCACTACTTTGCCACCTTGCACTTTATAACTATACATTTTTGATCGTAATCCCACAAAATGTGTCATAATTTTACCATTAGCTTCATCCTTCATTAAACCGGGAATTTTTTTATTTACTAAAGGAATCTTATAGGCGTTATTTGAGGGGTAATCTGAAGTGTCAAATTTTTCTAAATGATCTTCAATAAGACTTTTGTAAACGTCATCGCAATTTAATTCGTAAATAAAACTATCGGTGTCAGTGTACATTAATTTTACATTTTCCACCCCCATAGTTGGTAACATGAAATTATAGTGAAAATCATACATACAGGTTTTAGAAATGTCCAGGATAGCCATGCCGATATACAGGGGTTTGTTGAAGAGTAGTTCAGCCTTCTTTAATTCGATAGTCATGAGTTTGTCGTCAAAAACTCTTCGACTATGAAATCGGGGGCTGGCTATCAAATTTTTTGCACCGTAACGACCCTCGTAAGAAGTAAGTAATTTCACTACCCTATGGAGTCTGATGTTTTCCATCGTCTTACCGAATACGGCATTATTGGCGAGTTTGAACTGGGTTTTTTTAAAATTGCTTGTGGCTACAGTCCTTAAGCGAGTATTCAGCTCGATATAGGACTGCAGCCAAGCCGATTGTTTGAATTTTAGTACTTTGTGAATTTTCGTTAATTTTAACCCGTGTTCGAGGGCTTGTTTTAAATTACGATAATGCAGAGTGTATTGTTTTTTCGGGTAAAGGGTGGTCATTAATTTGGACAATTTGGAACCGGGAGGTTTACGGTGTTCAGGACAAAATGGGAAATCTTTGTGCTCGTCATGTAAACTTTCGGGATACTCTAAATCAACTTGTAAAATATATCCGACGGGTGAATCGTCGGGAATCTGAGTAATGTCGATGTTTGTATTGGGCTCCCATTCAAACCCCCCATAGGGGAGGAACTGTGACATTGCCCACCCATATAAATTGTTTACGTCAAAGTACATAAGGTACTTGGACGGCTTAGAAGAATCAAATTCAGGCATGTATTTATTGTTGGCTTCGGAATATCGATTTGAACAAACAGATATTCCTCCACGTATTGATGCCTCAACAAACAACAACATGTCAACATCTTTTAAAATTTGTAATTTACATTTCGTGTACTTGAGCATGCAATCCCAAGTATATCCGGGCATAGTATAGTACCATGCCGGATCTAGTTGGTAAGTTTCCAGAGCAGTTGTTCGAAAGTTTTCCATAACGTCACAAAGAAGGAGAATGTCGGTTCGCATATACAAATCTGCATATTCGCCTAAATTTTGAATTTGGAAAGCTTGCCAAACGTTTTGCGCATGAGTGTAATCATCCGCGGAAATATGACAATCATTTAATTTGTTGTAAAAACTCTCAATTGCTGGAAGACTAGTGGTATCATTTAGCTTATCAATACTATCAATGTAATCGTATGGAAAAACACCTTTCCTCGTCAACAGTTTGAACGTTTCATTAGTCAAGTTACCAAATTCCCTTTTTAATGTGACCAACTCCTCTATTTTTAGTGTAGACCCCAACTCATCGAGACTGGTACCCAAAAATCTAAAGGAGTCTATATATCGAAATTTAATTTTAGTTATCGGTTCATACTGCGTAAAAGAAATGTATTTTTCCATGTTCACGGGTAGTACACTCAAAGGTCCACGTTTAGCAAGATCTCTAATAATAAAATGACTGTCGTATCCGCTAAGATTATGGAAAACTATGGGTACTACAAATAGTTTTTTGAAGTTCAGATTGCACGATTGATGTGCGAACCCTCTAAATAATCCAGTAAAATGATCGTGATCTTTAACGATGACGTCTTTTTCTTTAAACCTATTGTCGCAAATGTGACAGCAGACACCGTTTGCGACAGTAGGCATACAAATAGGAACAATATTCAATAAATTTCGCGACTTCTAACATTTGATTCGCAAACCAGTCCATGCAATCTTCCCCTCTATAACCATTGTAGTAGGAAATCTTATTATCATAGCTGCATTTTAAGTAGAATCCTGCACTAAATGTTTTATGGTGTTGATACTTTGTAGTTGTATGAGATATCTTTTTAGTGCAGGCTTCTAAAATTGACTCGAAATCGGCATAAACGACAAAAGGACATTTCTGCTTGTATACATGATTTTTAAATTCGACGTTATCATATGGGGGGAAAGAAATTTTGCAATCGTTACTATTTATGCATAAAATTTCGTGGTCCGTTAGTTTTTTTTCACTTTGAAAATAATTCAAGCACCTATCACAAATAAACTTTGTATGCCCCTTCTTGTTAAGTTGGCTTGAAACTAGTCTAGACATATTTTTAATCCAACAATAATGATATTTAATGGTGTTGGTAGTGGTGTCCTCGTTGTTGACGGGAGGAACTTCGTAGTCGTTTAATTTTGGAAAATATTCATCTTGAATTAAAAGTAAATTTACATGACGCGGCTGTTTATTTTTAGTTAAACGTGCAGGTACCACTACGTAAAATGACTTTTTATTAGTTTGATTTAGTTCTAAAGCGTAAACGTTTACAGAGATTTCATTTAACTTTTCAAATTTTGAAATTTGTGTTAGTTTCATCGGTAATTCTAAACCAGCTGTATTCAAAACTTTACTATAGTGAGGGTAATTATATGTATATTCAGAGTGTTTTTTAGCAGGAAACAAAAAACTTGTTACGGCCCAGTAAAAACACGCCAGGTCTGCATTTTTGACGTTTATGCATGCCTTTTTCGCTAATATTTCTTTTGGCAGCTGAATGAAGGATGAACCGTTCCCAATTTCAAATTTGTTAATAGCTACTTCTAATAAATTTATTTTTGACAACGCCCACCCACTGTCTTTTTCTTGAAATTCCGAAAGTTTATTTAAAATAAAATCTACAATACTTTTATACTCCTGTGCTAAATCCGTCCCCAAATCAACGACGAAATTTGGGGATCCAAAGTATTTAATGTCAATTACTTCCCTGCCATCACTATCATTTTTTAAAAAATCGCCGCAAAATGTGACATTTACTTTGAGCGACGGTGTATCATTTTTTAAAATTTGTGAAATTTTGACTTGAATAAATTGAATGAAGCCTTCAAAAAATCTTTAATTTCTTTATACTTTAAATTTATAATGACCCCCGTTCTAATCCGATTGTTAAAAATCGCGTTGACGTCTTCCCATTTAACGCCCCCTTTAGTACCGCGCCCCTGTCTAATGCCCTCCCCTACTACATGGGAAGACGCTAATTTAATGATACACCGCAACCTTTTTAACTGTCCCATTTTGGCGTAAATTTTTCTTTTTTCCCCTACCGTGAAATTACATTTTTTTATCGCTAAATTGCATTTTCGGAGGTGAGTACTGATTAGTGCTAGCCATTTATTTTTATCTGAATATGTAGAAATATGTGCTCAGTTTTAAGAATTTGTTCAATTTTTTGAAAAACGAGTGCGAAATTCATGATTGAACTCACCTAATTTTTTTGTATTTTAAATAAGGTCCTAGGAGCACAGCTCTTGGATATCTCGTGCAGGCCAATAAAAACTAAACTGAAGCCCCCTTTTTTTAGATTGTCGATGTGGTTCTTGTAAATTTCGGTAGACCTTTTGGGTAGAAATGTGATGACGTTCTCCTCCAATTCCACTAGGATGGATTCCCCGCCAAATTTGGATTTAACAATTTGAACGCGGTGAATTTTCTTTGGAACGTTGGGTTGCAGGTCCTTTAGCTTAATTATGGGCTTGTTTTCGGTATCTGTAGATGAGGTAAATTCGTTTAATTTTTCGAGAAAACTCATCTAAAATAATAATAAAAAATGGAATACTAGCATGAAAAAACCACCGAAAAAAAAACACTTACTTTAAAAGCTTAAAGATGTGGATGACAAAAAAAGTCTTAGCCGGATTGAAGCTAACAGCAAAAAAATGTGTAGCACTGGTACAAATTACTGAAAAAATCAAAAATTTGTACTGTTAAAATTGCAAAAAAAGTTTTTTAAAAAAATTAACTTATTTAACACTTTGAAGTTTAGATTTTTGAAATTTACTACAAAAAATGTAGAGCACTGGTACAAAAAAAGTTTTTAAAAAAATGAACTTATTTAACACTTTGAAGTTTAGATTTTTGAAATTTACTACAAAAAATGTAGAGCACTGGTACAAAAAAATTAAAATTAAATGTACTTACAATAACTCCAACTGGAAACTGTTCACTGAACACTAACTGGCAGCACAATGTAAAAAACAACTGGAAACAGCTCACTGAATACTAACTGGCAGCAGCAGCACTGGTGAAGAGACTTTTACGACTGAATTGTCGATTGATATGCTTCGGCTTTTATAGCACTCGAGAAAAACAACAACATTATCTGTGGGAAGATAACTAAATTTGTTTCGTGGAAATGTGGCTGTATTTTTCACCGTTATCAGTCTTATCTAATTTTTATCCAGGAAGCTACATCCTGTGTGAACGGATGTAGATGTTTGTGCTAGAATTTGTTTTCTGTAAATGTGGTTTTATTTTTTCTCGTTATCAGGCTTATCTAATTTTTATCGGGAGGCTTCATCCGGTATAACCGTTAAAGTATGTTTTTAAATTTTTTTATAAAATGTAGATTGCAGGGCCGTATTTAAAAAATTTTTAGTTTGAAAAAAATTTTAAATTATTAAAAGTTTATGTTTTTAAATTTTTTCAGAAAATGTAGATTGCAGGGTTGTATTTAAAAAATTTTTAGTTTAAAAAAAAGAATTTTGTGTGTTATTATTAAACACTTTGAAGTTTAGATTTTGAAATTTACTTAACTTAAGCAAGCTCAATTTTCGGAGGAATATTATAACACTATTGACAAAAATTATATCTTTTTTATTAATAAAATGTAAAATATTATATAATAACCCCCTCTAGATCACGTGACATAATTATCCAATCATGATCAAGCAATTTTTTCGTAAAATTAGCATCTACGTCGCTTGTGGATAATGCCTGTTTATTCCTCGATTCAATTAGTCCAATAATTATGAAGTTAACGGATAATGCTTTTATGGCAACGTTCAATGCGCATGTTTTTTCTTTAAATTTGACATCTACGTCACTTATAGATAATACACGTTTTTTCCGCGATTCAATTGGACCAATAACAAGGAAGTTAAGCGCATTGTGCACTTATGGCCACGCTCATTGCGCATGTTTTTTCTTTAAATTTGACATCTACGTCACTTATAGATAATGCCTGTTTTTTCCGCGATTCAATTGGACCGATAATAACGAAGTTAAGCGCTTTGTGCCCTTATGGCAACGTTCACTGCGCATGTTTTTTCTTTAAATTTAACAGCTACGTCGCTTGTAGATAATGCCTGTTTTTTCCGCGATTCAATTGGACCAATAACAGTGAAGTTAAGCGCTAATGCCCTTATGGCAACATGTGGCAGATGACAGATGACAGGTGACTTCTTCTTTTTTTTGGCTGAACTGCCGACAAGTTCAAGACCAGTATTTCTAGTGACAGATGACAGGTTGGTTGAACTGCCAACACGTTCAAGACCAGTATTTCTAGTGACAGATGACAGGTTGGCTGAACTGCCAACACGTTCAAGACCAGTATTCTTGGACTAAACATGGCCGCCGCCGCTCTCCAACGCCATCTACTAGCACTTTGTGGAACTCTAACATAATTGGACTAAACATGGCCGCCGTCGCCGCCGCTCTCCAACGCCATCTACTAACACTTTGTGGAACTTTGGCGCCACCAACGCCATCTACTAACACTTTGTGGAACTTTGACATTATTGGACTAAACATGGCCGCTCTCGACTGCGGGACGCGCGCACTGCGCATGCGCGGACCAGAATCGGCCTAGTCCTACTACTCACGACACATTCCTATAGATATTACATTATATGAATATTTAAATTTATTTTTAATAAAGACTATGACTCCATCATTTTTGTTTATATTGTCTTCGCTATATAATAGGTATAATTTTCTAGCTGAAATAAACTATAGTCATGCACATTAAAGGTTTCACGCAGAACTATGCAATCATAAGAAAATGAAAGTTGGTGTAAAAATATTTTCAATTTATCTAAGTTTTTATTTATACTGCATATATTTTGGTGAAAAATGCTGAATTTCTGACCGTTTAGATTATTATAGAGATTGCTAATATCATTTGTTGAATTTAATTTTATTGTATTGAAAGGTTCATGATTCACATCCCTAATGTAAGGATCCATTTTTGTGCACAATTATTCTATACAAAATATCGGTTAATATTTGTAGTACAAGTAATAATGTTTTTTTTTAAATATTAAATAAAGTATATATAGATTGTATTACAATATTATTTAAAGATTTTAAAACAACTAATCTAGAATATAACACAATTAAAAAAAGAATATTATATACTAACTTATGTCTAATATTGGAACTTTACTCTGGGTCTATTTGCTAGAGTTGATTCTGGGTCTATTAGTCAGATAACTGATTCCTTGTAACCGGTTTATTTGTATTGGTAATGGTTTTTAAAGTTTGTGGATTATTCTTGTTAGCTTTAACTGTTGGTTCACTGGAGCGAGGTTCTTGTGATGGAGTAGATGGGGCACTCTTGTTTTCTTCTTCTTCTTCTGAGCTGTTACCTTGTTCCTTTAATTCTAGGAGATCTTTTGCATAATAAGTTTTCCCGTCTACAAATAGCTTATTTTGTTTAATAAAACAGTTTTTTTGTTTATCTTGTATGGTCAGTAATAGATGCTTTCTTAGTATTTTTGATTCTTCTCGTTGTTCTTGTGTAAGGTCGTGAGCAATTGTAATATTCTTACCCTTCAGCTAATAACAGTTTTTCAGGATTTCTCTTTTTTTCCAAGAACAAACAAAATCAATCTTCAGCGGACTATCGTTTGCTTTTCCCAATATATGGAATAAGTTAATATCACTTGGAATAATGTCTACGTCGACATTTCCGAGCTAGAGATTACTGGGCTATATACTGAATTTAATTTTGAGAATACGATTGGATTGTCTAGGTTATCAGTAAATACCATTACTTGACAATCTAGATTAATTTGATATAACATACTTTGAAAGCTTAAATAACTTCCGAGCGTTTTAATTTTATTATTAACTGCCCTAGTAAATATTTCTAATTCTTGTTTGAATTTTTTTTATTGTTACTTAAAATAGTAATCGACTTATTATAATGATCTATGCGTTTCTATGTAATGAAATTTGAAGATTTGATTCGTGAATAAGATTATCTTGATTTTGTTTTAGAAAACTAATAGCTTCGTTGTATATCTTTTTGTCGTCTGAATCTAAGTTTCCAAATAACCATTTATTTATTAAACCTATTCCATTAATAAGGCCTCTTTTACTACGGAGATGTGGATTAAAATTTTGAAATATGCTCTCGAGCCTAGTAATGAAATATTCTGTTCTATTTAATAAATTTTGAGAGAGCCCACGGTAAGATATTGGATTCGAAACATTTGTTTGTATCAGATCGTTTTTCATTAATTCAAAGTGTTTAATTACATAATGTTAGAATGTATGTTTACTATAAATTAGTCTAGCATTTTTTAATTGGATAGGAAGTAGAAAGTTCTCCACTGGACACTATTTGGTATACCTGAAGGACCAGGCAAATTGTCAGGAGGTTTCTGTTCATCGCTAGTCTGAAACAATTTTTTCCAATCATTTTTTGGTCTTATAGCTATACTTTTATTGTATGTGCCTATGTCAGTTTTAACCAAAATATTTTCGTTTTTAATCAATTTTGCTATCTTAAATTTTGGGAGTTTCTTATCTCTTAACATGTATAATGTTATATTATACTATTGTGGAACCTTTCCACAGGAGAATTAGAATTGCTGTTTTTCGCGGTTGTGTGATGATGGTGAAGTTTGCGAAAGTCTTCGAGATCGTAATTTTTAAATCCCGTATTTTTTGCAGCAACCCGTGTGCGTAATGAAATTTAATAAGGCGTTGACTGTCGAGACACCCTTAGTAGATTCTATTGGATATGCTTGTCCGTAACGAGAAAAAGAGTCAATTATTGTTAAATAAAATTTATTTGCAATTTTGAAAACGTCTACATATATATGTTCAAAAGTTTAGATGCCGTCGTTGTTAAGTTAAACTTGATAACTGGGGGATTCCTATCATATTTATTTTTCAAACAAGTTTCGTAATTGTTTATAAATTTTTCAATGACGTCGAACATTTTTGACTTTATTTATACCTCGATGGCCTGTATTAAAAACAAATATTCTATCTTTTCGTTTTGTTCGTCTGTTAATTGAATATCAGTGAGTACTTTTATTCAGTGAACAAATCGCAAAGCTGAATTTTTAAATATTCTTTGAACAGTTACTACAAATATTCGCAGTAACGTAGGGCTTTGGAAATATGGGGCGTATTTTTGTTTGAGGTCTATATAGTCATTAATAAATTTTACGATATGGTATTCTGTATTATTTTTCAGGAGAGTTAAGTATAAACTGAAATGTTCGAATATTTTTTCTTTTGTTATTTTTGAGGTGTTGATTTCCCCACACGTAAGAAATATTTTATTTTTATACATGTTTAACGGTTTTTTGGTTATTGGTATTGATAGTATAGAATCTTCAAGTGGTGTGTGAACGGTTTCTAAATCACTTTCTTTAGTTTTTGAGTCTGACTTTATAAATGATATGTGAGGATCAATTTTGACATCAGAAATGATGTTTACTTTTGGGTTAGGATTTTTTACTTCTAAGATCTCTGAAAGGTCAACGTCGTTTAAGTTTGGGAGAGAGGGTAATGGGACCGTTTCTTCGTTAATAATTTCATCGAGGTCTTCCAAATTTACATCTAATGAAGCAGTTTATTTCTAAGGTATTTATATCATGATAACGAAAAAGGGCATAATGACTTTTACGTTCCAGGTATTTTATTTCTAATGAAAAAGTAATATTATTAAATTGTCCATATTTAAATGGTATTATTCTATGATCATTTATTAATTTTTGGTTAACAATAACAATATTTAAATTCATGTTCATTAAATTTTCTATTCCTATTACTCCATCGAAAAATTCGTGGAAGTCATAAAGAATGAAGATTATATAGTAGTTACAATTAAATTCGGGGTATGCGAGTACTGAAGCTTGATATTTAATATTCTTGCTACCGAAGGTCGTCTTTATCATGACGTTAGTAGAACAAATTGTATCAGAATCAAACTTTTCAATTACTGAGGATTTTATTATTGATCTGGTGCTATCTGTATCTATTAACAATGTAAATTTTGGCTGTTTAGTTTCGATGTATGGTAATGAATTTTTGAAATATTTAGATCAATTATGTTTTTTTCTTTGAATGGCTCGCTATTCAAAAATTTTGTTCATGAACTAAATCGTTGCATATATTTGCGTTATTAATTTGTTCATAGTAATAATGGAATTGTCGAGGTCAAATAAGTCTGCATCAATTTCTCGTTGTGAATCAAAATCCTTATATTGATGAGAATGCAGTTCTTCAAAAACAAAATTTGGTATAAAATCAGCGTTAGAATTTTGGCAAAAATTATTATTGGGTCTGAAGGTATTTTTAGTTTGAAATGAATTTCTGGTAGTCGTTGGCATTGCGGTTGGCTTGGGTAATTTGATTCGGTTTGAATCCATTTTTGGGTGGTCACAATTGGTAAAATATATTTTATTTGTTGCCGGAATTGGCTGTATATTAATAGGTTGGCTCGGGAATTATTGTGTATTTTGCGTATAGTTTTTAAAGAAGTTTTGCGGGATATTTGGACTCGCGGAAAATTATTTGCCATAGAATTTTGAACATCGTATTGATTTTTGTTGAAATTAATATTTTTCTGAGGAAAATTTTGAACATGAACGTTTTGTCTGTTATTATTATTATTAGGGATTGTTTTACTTTGATGAACATTTCTTTCATATATATTTCCGTACAATTTTTCGAAATCTGCCACGTAACCCATGGCATCTTCTAAAGACGCAGGTTTTCTTAAGTATAAATTATTTTTTAGAATACCCGTACATCCTGCAATTAATGTTTTTAGTGCGGTTTTATTATAATGGTTGATTTGACAATTTTTTTCATTTTCTGAAACGTTAATATCGTTACTAATTCTCTGTACTACACTACTTCTAATTAATTGAAGTCTACCACCGAAATCTATCAAATGATCGCCATTAAGGGGCCTACTTCTGGTGAGTTCTTGAACAAGGCAATCAAGACCAGCGAAACACTGAATTAATGCATCTTTTAGTTTTTGCCATGAATGTAACTCTACTCTATTACCGATCATAAATGGAGCTCTACTTTCTAATGTTTCATGTATGTACTCAAAAATGTGTGTATTCAACTATATGTAGCTATTAGTTTCTCACATCTAGTTATAAATTTGTTTAAATTATCATTATCACCATTAAATTGCTTAATGTTATTCAATTTAGATTTAAAAAGATCCCAATTAATTGAATTGGGCTTATTGTTTATATTTAACTCGCTGTCTGAATTTAAAGGACTACTATCAACTAAAGAATTACTTAGCAATGACTCTGACAGAGTATCTTTATTTGTTTCACTCATAAAATAATTTATTTATTTATTTTTATTTTTGTTTTAAACACTTTTATGTGACCTAAAGATATTATCTCTCCTAAACCTAAGAATGGTTAGGAAAGGCGAAAGAAAAGGAAATTTTGGCACTTACTATTACAGAAGAACTGGCCTTCAAGTTTCTTTTTCCCGACTCTTAGTTTTGCCTCTGTCACTTCACAAAAGGGCTGTTGCAGTTATATTCTCATCACTGAAGGGTTGAATGTTTGTTCGAATTCGAGCTTAAAACGTTGAAACATTAAAGTCGTGAATATCACAAAGTCCAAAAGCGATTACGGAAAAACTATGTCATTTTTGATAAGACTCGCACGAATCCTACTGACTGCGCCAATTTTATTTTTTCTAAAAAAAATAAGTTTCTAAAAAAGCAAAAAGTACTGTTTGGTCTGAGAGCTTATCAAAGAATGAATCTATTTATGAAATAAATGTAATTGTGGATGTAAAACGATTGTTATGATTATTATTATCATCATATTTCTGGAATCCTCTAGTGTTTCTTGATAAGTAGTCCCACGTAACTAGGGACTGGTTTTTTATAGTTGAGTATGGTTTAATTGCAATGTTTTTTAATTTTTACGTTATACCATTAATGGAAGAATTTAATAACCTACCTTTAAAATTATCCAAACCTCATTTAAACATTTAAAGGATTTTACAGAATTCTTAACGAATCCGTACAAACTCTTACCTAAAGCAGATCTTTAACAGCTACAAGTGGTCCAATATTTCCATTATGTAGTGAAAACTACATAATATTAAATTGTTCTAAATTCACCTCATTTACTCCAAGGGCACATTACGATAAAGCAAGACATTTAAAATTATGCATTAATTGCTTTCATCATCCCATTGCGGAGTGCAGATCAAGTAAATGTCGAAAATATAATAATCCACACCATACTTTGCTGCATTTTGAATTTTCCAAATCTAAATCACATGCGCAAAAACATCCTCCGAACAAAGAACTGAGCAATGAATCCGAAGAAGGTCAAATCAGTTCTAATAATGCTTCAACTTCATCTAATTCCCAAACTTATTGTTTTTTTTAAGAAGAAATAATTGTATTGTTTTATCTATGGTTTTAGTTATAGGTCAAAATGTAATTTGCAAATCCGAAAAATGTCGCGTTTTACTTGATTCTGGTTCACACATAAATTTTATTACCAAATACTCTGTCGGTAAATTGGCTCTTAAACTTTAATCTATCCATGGAACCATTACTGATATAGACAAAACAGACTTCCAAAATCAGTTCTAAAATTAATATCAAGCTATCATCTCATACGTGCTCTTTTAATACTAATTTATCTTGTTTACTCAAAGAAAATATTACTTCAAATCTTCCTTGTCCAACTTTTGATAAAAGCACATTGCAAATTTCACTTAATTTAATTTTAGCCGATCCTGGGTTTCAGTATCAGTTCAGAAATTGATATTTTACTAAGAGCATAAACATTCTGGGATATCCTCTGCGCAAGTCAAATTAAGCTTGGCATACATTTCCCTGCACTCCAAAAAACTACTTTAGGTTGGATAATTTTCGGCCCTATTTCTTTACCACAAAGACCGTTTCTGATCATACAAACACAAACTTACCCGCTCGATGTTTTTTCAACAACGAAACCATCTCTAATAAATCTTTAGAAGAATTGAACAGATTTTGACAGATTCAGGAACCACTCGATAAAAAAATCCATTTGACTCTTGAAGAACAACGTTGCGAGAAATACTTTTTAGAGACTACTAATAACTACTGATAACTCAGGCCGATTTATTGTTAAATATCCTTTAAGAGGTTCTACAAATCTACTGGAAAGTATCCAGAATTAAAAAATCAGTATTACAAATTCATACATGAATACAACCAACTGTGGCATATGTCACTTGTGTCAGACCCTAATTTCAAACCTTTGTCTGATCTTCCTCACCACTGTGCCATTAAGGAGGATGGCTTATCAAAAACTTCAACCGGTTACTCCCTAAATGACATTATGATACCAGGTCCAACTATTCAAAACGATCTTCTTTCTATCCTATTACGTTTTTGAAAACATGCCTACGTACTAACAGGTTACATAGAAAAAATGTACAATATATCCTTTGGCGTCCACGCCCGTCTTTGGTTACTGTTCAACTGGTTCACGCAATTGAAGAGAAGCTTAAGCAAGTTTACAATTAGTGCTCTTGCTATGGAATTTATGCAAATCTCACGATCACTAATTCATGAAATTGTTACTGAAAAACTGAAATTTGGAAAACTTTGCTCACGTTGGGTACCCAAAATTCTTACTGAACAACACAAAAAACAACGGATGGGCAGTGCACTTCAGTTTTTGACACACTACAATGTAGACGGTGATGATTTTAGTAGTGAAGCAAAGTGCGTTCTGCGTGACTTGCAAAAACTGCCACCAGAGGCGCTGGTGTCGCGCCGACGTGTTGCGCGGTAAATTTGAATTTCGAGAGCGGCCATTTTTAGTCCAGGCGGCCATTTTTAGTCCAATTATGCCAAAGTTCCAGAAACTGTCACCAGATGGTGTTGGAGAGCGGCGGCGGCGGCGGCCATTTTTAGTCCAATTATGTCAAAGTTCCAGAAACTGTCACCAGATGGTGTTGGAGAGCGGCGGTGGCGGCCATTTTTAGTCCAATTATGTCAAAGTTCCAGAAACTGCCACTACTAGATGGCGCAATGAACGTTGCCGAAAGGGCACAAAACGCTTAACTTCCTTGTTATTGGTCCAATTGAATCGCGTAAAAAACAGGCATTATCTATGAGTGATGTAGATGTCAAATTTAAAGAAAAAACATGCGCAATGATGGTTGCCATAAGGGCACAAAGCGCTAAACTTCCTTGTTATTGGTCCAATTGAATCGCGGAAAAAACAGGCATTATCTATAAGTGGCGTAGATGTCAAATTTAAAGAAAAGCATGCGCAATGAACGTTGCCATAAGGGCACAAAGCGCTTAACTTCGTTGTTATTGGCCCAATTGAATCGCGGATAAAACAGGCATTATCTAGAAGTGACGTAGATGTCAAATTTAAAGAAAAACGTGCGCAATGAACGTTGCCATAAGGGCACAAAGCGCTTAACTTCGTTGTTATTGGCCCAATTGAATCGCGGAAAAGACAGGCATTATGTAGAAGTGACGTAGATGTCAAATTTAAAGGCGGCGACCATTTTTAGTCCAAGAATACTGATCTTGAACGTGTTGGCAGTTCAGCCAAAAGAAGAAGAAGTCACCTGTCATCTGTCACCTAGCATCTGCCATCTGCCATCTGTCATCTATCACCTGTCACTAGAAATACTGATCTTGAACGTGTTGACAGTTCAGCCAAATAAGAAGAAGTCACATGTCATCTGTCACCTGTCATATACCACCAGTCATATGTCACTAGAAATACTGGTCTTGAACGTGTTGGCAGTTCAACCAAAAAAAGAAGAAGTCATCTGTCACCTACCGTCTGTCACCTACCATCTGTCACCTGTCATCTGTCACCTGTCACTAGAAATACTAGTCTTGAACGTGTTGGCAGTTCAGCCAAAAGAAGAAGAAGTCATCTGTCACTAGAAATACTGATCTTGAACGTGTTGACAGTTCAGCTAAAAAAGAAGAAGTCACATGTCATCTGTCACCTGTCATACACCACCAGTCATATGTCACTAGAAATACTGGTCTTGAACGTGTTGACAGTTCAACCAAAAAAAAGAAGAAGTCATCTGTCACCTGTCACTAGAAATACTGGTCTTGAACGTGTTGGCAGTTCAGCCAAAAGAAGAAGAAGTCACCTGTCATCTGTCACTAGAAATACTGATCTTGAACGTGTTGACAGTTCAGCCAAAAAAGAAGAAGTCACATGTCATCTGTCACCTGTCATATACCACCAGTCATATGTCACTAGAAATACTGGTCTTGAACGTGTTGGCAGTTCAACCAAAAAAAGAAGAAGTCATCTGTCACCTACCGTCTGTCACCTGTCATCTGTCACTAGAAATACTGGTCTTGAACGTGTTGGCAGTTCAGCCAAAAACGAAGAAGTCATCTGCCATATGTCATCTGGCTCCTGCCAGCCGTCATCTTACATCTGCCACTAGATGGCGCTAAAGGGCACAAAGCGTTTATCTTCGTTATTATCTATAAGTGACGTAGATGTCAAATTTAAAGAAAAGCATGCGCAATGATGGTTGCCATAAAGGCACAAGGCGCTTAACTTCGCTGTTATTGGTCCAATTGAATCGCGGGAAAAACAGGCATCATGTAAAAGTGGCGTAGATGTCAAATTTAAAGAAAAGCATGCGCAATTAACGTTGCCATAAGGGCACAAAGCGTTTATCTTCGTTGTTATTGGTCCAATTGAATCACGGAAAAAACATGCATTATCTATGAGTGACGTAGATGGCAAATTTAAAGAAAAAACATGTGCAATGAACGTGGCCATAAGGGCATTAGCGCTAATTTTACGAAAAAAATTGCTTGATCATGATTGGATAATTATGTCACGTGATCTATATCTAGAGGGGGTTATTATAAAATATTTATTAATAACGCTTGGAGGATTAGTGCTTTAAGACATGCGTCAAGACAAACATATTTGGGAAAAAGTCCTCAAATTTCAAGAAAGACTTAAGCAACTTCGTAAAGATATTAAACTGTACGAAGACAAAGAAAACGTTATAAAGCAGTTGGGAAATTTAAATTTGAACAATACAAGAATACCGAAAAAAGTACTATGTTGCTGTTACCCCTTAAGACGAATTCAACCAACACCAGTTCTTCAGGTGCCGGTGACGCCATGGATGGAAAATTAAATGGCGAAATTAACAAGACATTTACAATATCGTGCCTCACGTTATCTGCTATATGTATTTTATTACTAAAATTTCTTTATAAATGTATTCAAAGAAGGTTTCGATCCTCATGTAATGTTGCAATAAACAACTAAAAATATGCAAAAGGTGTTTTATTAAAACTCTTTTCACCATGTGTAATATTTTTCGAAGAAAAACAAAAAAGTTCCGTTGAAAGAGTATAAAATAAAGAACAAAGCGTTTAATTATTTTTTTATTATATTCAATTTACTTGGTAGGTACATTTTATTCATAAAAAGATATAATTTTTGACAATAGGGTTTTCAATTGTTCTTTTAACCCTACGCTTGGACAGGGTATGTTAAATAGATTCCAACTAAATTGTCCAGCTTCAACAACTTTTTTCGTATATTCAATATATTTGTAATATACGTTTAAGTTTTTGTTGAAAAAGTAAATGAAACCATCTATATATCTAAACGCTGATGTCAAGTCCATCGGTATACCTGGAAATTGATCCGCTATACGTCCACGGCTAATTATTTCTCCAGGATCATTAATGTATTCTACATAGGAAACGTTGTTATAGAAAACAAAAGTTCTACCACTATTTGATTGAAATAACGCATTAATATAAGCATCCGAGGGCACAGGTAAATAATAATCATTTTGAATATTTAAATTTGGAAATGAGGCTACATAACAATTTCGATTACCAAACGTTATTAAATCCCCCGCTGAATTTTGAAAAATGTGAGAAAATGGGGTCGAGGAAGTCTTAAGTTCATTGGGTAGATAATTACTTAACGGCTCGGGACTTGAAGGTATGAGCATACTATTTAAATCAAATTTCCACAAAGATGTATTAAATCCGACGTACAATCGATAATTAGGAAACGTTGGAGCTGTTGCAAGAAACATGAAATCAGGTGATTTAATATTACATAAATTTTTGTATTGAAGCGAAACAGTCATCGGTGTCTTAACAGAAGAAGAAGAAGAAGAAATGTGTTTTCGAGTGGTTGGAGGATAAATTGTAGTCGTTGTCGTTGTCGTTGTCGTCGGCGTTCGTCGTCGTCGTGGACCATACAAGAATTCTAATGCATTCTTATCATCTTCATCTAGAGGAGTTAACTTTTGCTGATACCATGGAAACATAATTGCAGACTCTACTTCACTATGTCCTAACCCAAGGGTGTGGCCGATTTCATGTACCAACACCATAAGAAAGCTTACTTGACCATCAGGAACATTATCATCATCCCCAAAATACCATTGTTCGCCAGCATCCATATGAATTTCAATACATCCATCAGCACTAGGAAAATGTGCGTGAGCCAATATTTTCCCAGGTCCATCAAAGTTTTGTGGACATCGATGGTGACCTGTGCAGCTTTCTCGAAAATCATGTTTTTTGGGTACGACGGTTATAGTAATATCAGGTTTCGGTGTTGGAAATTGAACTAGTTGAAAATTGAAATTGGAATCTCGTTCCCATATTGCAAAAGCCTTTTGAGCTGTTAAAAGATGTTCCGAACGGGCTTGAGGAAAATACCATCGCAAACTCGTTTTATTTTTTTTTCCATCTTGATATCGTTGCAAATGAATTTTCACCAACAGTACATCTAGGTCTATTAATTAATTGAATAGTGGCGGTGTTCAGAGTTCCATCCACAGGTAGATTATATTTTTCTTGAAAATTTGCTAACACATTTTTAAGGCTATCACCTACGATTTCATTTTGATTAATGTACCCAAACCTTTCCAAAAATGATACAAAATATTCTCGAGTAACGTTCACAGAATATGCGTGGGCTGTTAAGAGAAGTAGTACAAGTACTTTACCAACACACATGTTGAATATAAATGAAAAATGTAAGAAATGTGTACGTATATATATTTTGCATTTATTCTTATAAAATTTAAAAAAGAGAGAGAGAGAGAGAGA
The DNA here is from genome assembly GCA_951812935.1 of Hermaeophaga mercurialis. Lineage (NCBI taxonomy): Eukaryota > Metazoa > Arthropoda > Insecta > Coleoptera > Chrysomelidae > Hermaeophaga > Hermaeophaga mercurialis. Next base: position 49,800,154 of record OX638361.1, on the reverse strand, counting down.
GACTTTTAATTACCATACAGGATGAAGTCAAAAAGGTCACGTAAACGTCACGCACGTCACGTTTTACGTCACGCACGTCACATTTACGTCACGCATGTTACGTTTACGTCACGCACGTCACGTTCACGTCACGCACGTCACGTACGTCACGTTTTACGTCATGTTTACGTCACGCACGTCACGTTTTACGTCACGCAAGTCACGTTTTACGTCACGCACCTCACGTTTTACGTCACGCACCTCACGTTTTACGTCACGCACGTTTTACGTGACGCACGTCACGTTTACGTCTCGCATGTCACGTAAATGTCAAATGTTTAACCTATTTTAGGATACACTGCAAATTATCATTACCGATGTAATATAGTTAAATAAGGTTAAATAAGGATACCTAATTTGTGCAACTTATAAAATTATTGCATAAGACTTTCCACAGACGCATTGTTACACACATTACCCCCACGAGTGCAGCCATGTTGAATTTTCGAAAACTTTAAAAACAATACGAAATTATCAAAAACGCGAATGAAGTGATAACCTAGAAACACGTATTTTATCGAAAAGTTCTATAACAGAACGAGTAATATATTTGCGTTTATTATAATAGTTGTTTAGAGTATTTCTTGAAACGGCGTGAAAAAGCCCCTTTTCACGTGAACATACCGTGATTATAACATCGTGAAAAAGCCCCTTTTCACGTGAACATACTGTGATTATTAGACCCCCACTCACTTTTTTATCTTTCCATTTGTATATGTGGTAACGAAATAAAACAGAGAGTACAATTAACACAAGTCGTACGTTCTTAAACAATCGAGATGGAAAAAAATTGAATTTCTCATAGGTAAAAGAGCTGTAAATAAAATATTGCGTTTACCTGTAAAAGATCTTTTAATTGAACAATGGCGTCAAGAAACTAGAATATCTTGTTACATCCTCTACATCGGTGATGAAGTTGCAGCGTTCGCATTATTATCAAGATGTGATTTCGATCCATTAGGACAACATGACGTTCCCAGAATATTAAATTATATATATACATTTGACAAACACAGAAGAAAAGGTTACGCATGCAAAATAGTTCAACATCTGATGAAAACAGGGAATCAGTTTACAACATTTTGCAGCAATCCGTGGTCAGAAGGAGTCTTTACAAAATGCAACTGTACCAATTACGGTGAAAATAATTATTCAATAATGTTTAGATATCCTTAATAAATCATATTAAAACAAAAAAAGGTTTTTAATTTATGAGTAAAAAAGGTTGTTGAATGAAAATTAAACAAATAGTCAAAATTGAAATTATCTGGATTGAAAAATGTTGATAAGAAATATTCTTTTTTTATTTTTATAATCTTTGATTATTTATAGAAAAATCCGTTAAATGCAGTTGTACCATAAAATGGGAAAGCTAAATACCATTCAGACATCCGTCAGGCCTAACATACTGAATGTGCTATGGAGTTAAGAAATATAGAATCCCCTCCCATTTTTTTCTTACTAATAAATATTAAGACTTTCTCAGGCGAAGTCAGTCAGTCAGTCATCATGCAGTTTACAGAAGAATCAAAAGTGAAAAATATATATTTGGGTGAACAAAGGTTCTACCTGAATAAATCAAATACGAAATATGTTGCAGTGAGTCTGTCGCATGATTTAAATTTTGCTCCGTGTGTGAAAATATCTGGAAATAAAGGAAACTGTATCGTGTTTAGTGAAAAAGAGTGGAAGGAGTTTTTATCCTTCAAAGAAACTATTGAAGATTTTATAGTAGCGGGAAAGAAGGAATCACTAGATTTTAACCGGTTTTTGTTACAGTTTGAAAATTTTGAAAACATTACTGTTTTGAACGTATTAACTGGACATGCTACTGTCTGGTTAGGATCAATTTCCCTTTCCGAGCTCTGGAGATGCTTACCCTTAATTAAGCACAACATTGAAGTATTAAAAAGCCAACAGTTTGTAGGTTCCTTAAAAATTTTACAAATGGTGGTTAAAAACAAGGAAGATGTCATCAACACAGCTCTTACTACAATGGAGCCTATAAAACAAGCGCATCCGATTACATATAGTTTATTACTAGAACTTATATTCAAATACCCCGATGTTCTTAAAGAAAAGATATGAAGAAAGTAACTTTTAATGAAAATTACAATCAAGTTCACATATGGGAATCAAATGTTGAAACAAGTGATTGGGAATCAAGATATCTTAATCACCTGCGTTTTAAACGTCGAATAGAAGAAGCTGCTAAAATTATTAATCCCGTTTTAAATATAACTCATAGAAATAAAATGTATAATACTTTACAAAATAGAATTTATGTCTATCCAAGACTGATTTTGTATAGAATCTTATGGAAAATACGAACAAATTTAGCAATTCAAGGGGCCTTTTTTTTAATAACCTTCAAACTTATCGTTTCCCCTCATAGTGGAGGTATATAAATACAAGTGTGTGCGAACCTACATTTTATTCATTCGTGTGGTGCACCTGCAATTTAAATCAACCAACAACAGTAACATGAGTAGTCAAGATAGTGGTTATAGTTCTTGTGAAATTGTTTTTGAAAGTAACTCGGCATCGTCGTCGTCGTCGCCAACACCTTCTCCAATGGTGACGCTTAATGATTGTGTTGAGGAAATCGACCAAGCTTTAATTTCATACGAGTATGCTGTTAAATTGGAGCGATACCATCTACTGGAAACAAACTTTTCCCTAAGAAGTTATGCACTTTTGTGTGGAATAAGTCCAGCCAGAACCTTTAATCCCGCAATAACGCTAACACCTTTACTTCGACCTGGAAGAATTTCGTTTGGTACATTTAAGTGGACTACGTTTATTGAATTGTTGCGTCAGAGATACGATGACTTTTTCCACGAGAATCTATCATCACCTCCTGACGAATACGATCCTGTAGTTTTCCCTTGTGGAGACTTTTGTAAAGTCACTCAATTAGTGTACGACGATACCAAGTTTCTACTTGCAAACAAACATGGAGTCGAGTTCTACCTGGACGAGAATGATGTTTCCGACATCCTTGAAGCAAATTGCAATTTGGTGAAGAACTACATTTCGTTGCTAGAAGACTTGAACTTTAATACATTTTACTGTAATTTAATAGATTCTACACGAGCTTATTTGGCTATTAATTTCAATAGTATTTGTGTCGACGACACTAGTAGATTTAATACTTTAATTTTAATTTGTGCTGTTATGCCAAATTGTTTAGAAAAAAATGCTCTACAAGAGTACATGTATTACTATAAAGATGTTGTTATTAATGATATATATATAATCACTGTTCAAATTAAAAAAAATGTATCAAGTTTTTTTATTTAAATAAAACACTTCTTTTTTTTTTAAATTTTATTTTTTATTACCCAAGCAAACATACATAAAAAACTACAAATAATACAGTAAGCAAACATACATAAATAAAAAAACTACAAATAATACGGTAAGCAAACATACATAACTAATACATTAGGCACATAGTTCAGTCTGAAAATCGCACTCGTTTATTTTTTTCATGTAACTCGTTATAACAATCATATTTTTCTTTCAATTCAAATAGTGTATGATCGAAAGAATTTTGACACCATGAAATTCTACTTTGGTACAATAAATGCAATTCAGATGCTGAGTAGCTTTCATGATAGCTATCAGTGGAAAAAGTTATTTTGTTATTATAACGTTCTAACATTGCCTCTTGAATCCCTTTAAAACAAATTTTATAAACAAAAAGATTCAAGTTTTCTATTTTGAAATATCGAAACCAAGCACAATAGTAATCATTTTCAGTAAATATTTCTAAATCGGGGCAAGCTAATAAAGCGTTGCGAAGTTCTATGCTCATATCTTTATACTCAAATTCTAATAACACATCATCGCTATCATAATCAGCCTCACATCTTAATTTTTTCCACTTGTATTTATTAAAATTTTGAATAACTTTCTCTGTTAAACTCCACGGTAGAGGTGATTGATAAATGAATCTAATGGTATTGGGAATATTTTCGCAAATTTTTTTTTACACAAAGTTGGCTTAACGTTAACATATCTGAAAAAACAAAAAAAGAAAAATTAACTTTTATATCCCCACGGAAGGGTGTCATGTGAGTGGGGAAGTAATTGTCGTTTATCATCATAGGGGCTAAGTCCAATTTTAGTCTGCCGGATGCTGTATACATCATGCAAATATGATCGAATGGTGTGTTGAGTGATATATTTTTTGGTATAATTTTGCAAACAATTTAGGTAATCATCGAATATTATTTTATTTTTGACTACATTGGACTTAACCCCCTTTGATTTCTTAACAACTTTACCCCCTTGCTCTTTATAACTATACATTTTAGATCTTAAGCCTATGAAATGCGTCATTATTTTACCATTAGCTTCATCCTTCATTAAACCAGGAATTTTTTTATTAACTAAAGGAATCTTATAGGCGTTATTGGAGGAGTAATCGGAAGTGTCAAATTTTTCTAAGTGATCTCCAATAAGACTTTTGTAAACGTCATCATAATTTAATTCGTAAATAAAACTATCGGTGTCAGTGTACATTAATTTTAAATTTTCCACCCCCATAGTTGGTAACATGAAATTATAGTGAAAGTCATACATACAGGTTTTAGAAATGTCCAGGATAGCCATGCCGATATACAGGGGTTTGTTGAAGAGTAGTTCAGCTTTTTTTAATTCGATAGCCATGAGTTTGTCGTCAAAAACTCTTCGATTATGAAATCGGGGGCTGGCTATCAAATTTTTTGCACCATAACGGCCCTCGTAAGAAGTAAGTAATTTCACTACCCTATGGAGCCTAATGTTTTCCATAGTCTTACCGAAGACAGCATTATTAGCAAGTTTGAATTGGTTTTTTTTTAAATTACTAGTGGCCACAGTCCTTAAACGAGTATTCAGCTCGATATAGGACTGTAGCCAAGCCGATTGTATAAAAATTTAAAACTTTAAAACACGTTTAGCAAGATCTCTTATTATAAAATGGCTGTCGTATCCGCTAAGATTATGGAACACAATAGGCACTACAAATACTTTTTTGAAGTTCAGATTGCACGATTGATGTGCGAACCCTCTAAATAATCCCGTAAAATGATCATGGTCTTTAACGATGATGTCTTTTTCTCTAAACTTATTGTCGCAAATGTGACAGCAGACACCGTTTACGACAGTAGGCATACAAATAGGAACAATATTTAATAATTTAGATTCAATAAATTTCGCGACATCTAACATTTGATTCGCAAACCAGTCCATGCAATCTTCCCCTCTATAACTATTGTAGTAGGAAATCTGATTATCGTAGCTGCATTTTAAGTAGAAGCCTGCACTAAATGTTTTATGATGTTGATACTTTGTGGTTGTATAGGATATCTTTTTATCGCACTTTTCTAAAATAGACTCGAAATCGGCATAAACGACAAAAGGACATTTCTGCTTGTATACATGATTTTTAAATTCAACGTTATCATATGGGGGGAAAGAAATTTTGCAATCGTTACTATTTATACATAAAATTTCGTGGTCCGTTAGTTTTTTTTCACTTTGAAAATAATTTAAACACCTATCACAAATAAACTTTTTAGGATGGCTCTTGCTAAGTTGACTTGAAACTAGCCTAGACATATTTTTAATCCAACAATAATGGTATTTAATGGTGTTGGTGGTAGTAGTGTCCTCGTTGTTGACGGGAGGAGCCTCGTAGTCGTTTAATTTTGGAAAATATTCATCTTGAATTAAAAGTAAATTTACATGACGTGACAGTTTATTTTTAGTTAAACGTGCAGGTACCACTACGTAAAATGACCTTTTATTAGTTTGATTTAGTTCTAAAGCGTAAACGTTTACAGAGATTTCATTAACTTTTCAAATTTTGATATTTGTGTTAATTTCATAGGCAATTCTAAACCGTCTGTATTCAAAACTGTACTGTAGTGAGGGTAAGTAGATGTATATGCAGAGACATTTTTAGTAGGAAACAAAAAACTCGTTACGGCCCAGTAAAAACACGCTAGGTCTGCATTTTTAACGTTTATGCATGCCTTTTTCGCTAATATTTCTTTTGGTAGTGGAATGAAGGATGAACCGTTCCCAATTTCAAATTTGTTAATAGCTACTTCTAATAAATTTATTTTCGACAACGCCCACCCACTGTCTTTTTCTTGAAATTCCGAAAGTTTATTTAAAATAAAATCTACAATACTTTTATACTCTTGCGCTAAATCCGTCCCCAAATCAACAACGAAATTTGGGGATCCAAAGTATTTAATGTCAATTACTTCCCCGCCATCGCTATTATTTTTTAAAAAATCGCCACAAAATGTAACATTTACTTTTAGCGACGGTGTATCATTTTTTAAAATTTGTGAAATTTTTGACTTGAATGAATTGAAAGAAGCCTGCAAAAAATCTTTAATTTCTTTATGTTTCAAATTTATAATTACCCCTGTTCTAATTCGGTTATTAAAAATCGCGTTGACGTCTTCCCATTTAACGCCCCTTTTAGTACCGCGCCCCTGTCCAATGCCCTCCCCTACTACATGGGAAGACGCTAATTTTATGATACACCGCAACCTTTTTAACTGTCCCATTTTGGTGTAAATTTTTCTTTTTTCCCCTACCGTGAAATTACACTTTTTTATTGCTAAATTACATTTCCTAATGTGAGTGCTGATTAGTGATAACCATTTATGTTTATCGGAATATGCCGAAATATTGTGCTCAGTTTTAAGAATTTCTTCGATTTTTTTAAACGCAAGTGCGAAATTCATGATTGAACTCACCTATTTTTTTTCTATTCTGAATAGGGTCCTCGGAGCACAGCTCTTTGATACCTCGTGCAGACCGATAAAAACTAAACTGAAGTCCCCTTTGTTTAGATCGTCGATGTGGTTCTTGTAAATTTCGGTAGACCTTTTAGGCAGAAAGGTGACGTTCTCCTCCAATTCCACTAGGATGGATTCCCCTCCAAATTTGGATTTGGTGAGTTGAACGCGATAAATTTTCTTTGGGATGTTGGGTTGCAGGTCCTTTAGCTTAATTATGGGCTTGTTTTCGGTATCTATAGATGAGGTAAATTCGTTTAATTTTTCGAGAAAACTCATCTAAAATAATAATAAAAAATGGAATACTAGCATGAAAAAAAAAGAAAAAGAAAAAAAAAAAAAAACACTTTTATAATGTTGACGGGGAGATCTGAAGAGTGTACAACACCGGGGGCCAGTACCCTGTTGTTGGAAAATCCCAAAATCTGTCCAAGACTGTTGTTGTAGTGACGACTTTCAAAAGTAATTGCGTGACGTTTGCTGTATATTTCACACTTGAGAGTGTTGTTGTTTGGCTTCAACGAAAATAGTGTATCACCCGTATTTGGAGCAATAGAATTTTGAATTAGCTTCTCAATGTCAGTTATTTCGTAGCAACCGGTAGGAATCGCGACTTCTCTCAACTTTCCACTATCGTTGTTTTCGTAGTAGAAAAATTTCTCACCGTCAATATTGGGTATCGAGTTGTATGAGTGGAAGCCAAGTACTGCTAGGAAATATCTCTTTTCAGAATCGAGCACAATTGGAGGCTGAGGTGTGAACGAAAACACGTGAGTTTGACTCGTTAGCGTCAAAAGCAAAGACTTGACTAATGTATATCAACGGGGAGATAGTACTTAAATAAAAAAACTGCTTCAAAAAAATAAATTTATTTATAAGTAAATCCACAAAATAAACATGTTGGTATCTCATTACCGCAAACATCACTCCATCGATGATGTTGCTGCTGCTCCATTATATAGGAATTGTAGACAGAGGTGTCCGCAGTTGATTTGTTGATAGTTTTGATATTGGTCGTTGTTGTAATAGATTCGAACATTCTTCCCCACATAGTTCACGAGTTCTTTCGGCGGCTTCAAGTCATCAAATGAATCGAAATATTCAACAACATTGTTTATCTTTCTATAAGCTACCTAATGAGTCCCAGGATTATTAGAGTCATCCAAATTTATGATGGCACATTCACGTTGCCAGGGCTGCTGCTGATGTGGTAGAGAGTCGCGCATGAAAACCCCTCTAAAATGAGGAATTTTTAAAAGTTTTTTTGTTTCTTCATGTACAATCCAAAGCCTCCGCGAGCGTTCTTTTTCATATACAAGCCGGATCCTTTTGCCCCAATAACTTCCATAGCTTTATTGTGACGTTGATCTTCTTCCAATTTCTTTTGCGCATTCTTAGCATCGATTACGGTTTTAGCTATTCCTGCTGCCCCGCCACTAAGGGCTCCAAGTGCCGAAAGACCCGCAAACAGGGGAATCAATGGTAGAAATCCTCCAGATTTTTTTCCTTCAAAAGGTATCGTCCTGGGTAGTCGAATTTGCTTTTTACCACCTGCTTTCCTTACGGCGATTTTCGCGGCTCTTAAAGCTTGCGAGGCGGCCTTCTGTAGAGTTGTGGAAGGACATTTTTTCATAGCCTTTTTAACCTTGCTGATTACGTGATTTCTAAAGGAACTCTTCGTCTTCGTCTTCTGTCCCACCCCCATTCCAAGTTTACGTTTGATCTTCATGCCACCAGTCACCGCCAAAGCAGCTGCTCTTTCTCCCAACGTCGCGTCCTTTGATTTGACACGTGTCCAAGCTTTGTTTTCGAGTATTTGATCTGCCTTATGTCGATCGTTCAAGGACTTGTGTTGAGCGTATGCAATGTCGTGCTCCTTACAGGCAGCGTCTAAGGGATTAATGCCCGAATCACCGCGTGCTAAGCATTTTTGTAGCTTTGTGCCCGGACCACAGTATTGATAGTTCGGAATGTGGAGCTCAAAGGGCAAATTGTTTATCAGCGAATTTAAGACACCTTTACCTAAGTAAAGACTCATTTGAACTGATGCCATATCATCACGTGATATATTTATATACATATACATACACGTAAACGTCACACACGTCACGTTTTACGTCACACACGTCACGTTTTACGTCACGCACGGCACGTTTTACGTCAGGCACGTCACGTTTTACGTCACGCACGTCACGTTTTACGTCACGCACGTCACGTTTTACGTCACGCACGTCACGTTTTACGTCACGCACGTCACGTTTTACGTCACGCACGTCACGTTTACGTCACGCACGTCACGTTTACGTCACGTTTTACGTCACGCACGTCACTTTTACGTCACGCACGTCACGTTTTACGTCACGCTCTTCACGTTTTACGTCACGCACGTCACGTTTTACGTCACACACGTCACGTCACGCACGACGGTGGTGGTCGTGACATATCATCACGTTATATATTTATACACAACGACTTGACTAAAAATGTCATACAATGAAGGTCATTCAGCAGAAACAAACGCTTCCGATTGAAAACTTTGACTTTACCTCCAAGCATGAGAAAATTAAACATGGCGACTTATTACCAAACTCGTTTCGTGCAATCATATGTGGACCGAGTGGGTGTGGTAAAACAAACGTAATGCTGTCGTTACTGTTTCATCCGAATGGCGCGAAATTTAAAAACGTTTACGTTTACTCCAAATCTTTGTATCAACCGAAATACGAGTTGCTTCAAGAGGTGCTAAGTAAGACGAAAGGAGTAGGCTATTTCCCGTTCAAAGATAATGAGGAAATAATAAGTCCCGCTGAAGCTAAATCAAATTCCATATTCCTATATGACGATGTGGCTTGCGATGGGCAACAAAAAATTCGGGAATATTACTCAATGGGCCGTCATAAGGATATTGATTCTGCTTATCTATGCCAAACGTACTCAAAAATACCCAAACAACTGATTCGAGACAATTGTAATGTAATTGTACTCTTCAAGCAGGATGAAATAAACCTGAGACACGTATTCGATGAGCACGTGTCACCTGACATGAGTTTTGACCGCTTTAAAAAACTCTGTTCTGAATGTTGGAGTGATCAATATGGTTCTATTGTTGTTGTAAAAGATTTTGCTCTCAACAATGGAAGGTATCGCAAAGGATTCGACTTGTATATAAAAATGTAATTCCATGAGGTGTATGATTAATATGCAGCAAGATGTTAAACCAGCAGGATGTCCGAGTCGAGGTGATCCAAGATGGCGCGATTCACGGTGTGGCGTACGGCCCGAGTCAAGGTGATGGCGCGAAATTTAAAATATTCACGGGGCCCTAGTCGAGGTGATGGCGGCGACGCACACAAGCGCCGGCCGGCCATCACTTGTGTGTGTGACGTAGTCGAATTGATTCATTTCAAAGATAACGGTTGGATATAATAGTCGTCGTCATCGTCGTCATTTCAGGACAGTAGTCCATGTTGCCTTTTTTATTATTATTTATACAATGTTGCCATATCGGTTGGGGAACATGGTGACGCTGTACACAAGCGGTAACCGGCCAACGCCTGTGTGTGACGTAGTCGAACAATATACTATAGTTTTCCTTGTTTATGAGAGAGAGCATTATCAATTCTGGGCGCTATGAATTTGGTATTGAGATAATCCTTTTTATGCAATGTAGTCATATCGGTATAATATCAAAGTATGATTTAAAAGGTTCTGAATTCATTAGCACTGATGGAGTACACAAAAATCATTGTATAGCCGTATCGGATATGTCTAAATAAAATTTAAAAACCGTAATGTGTAAGGTTGTTGTTTTAAAACAACTAGTTCAAATACACCCATATATATATTACAAATTGTTAAAAACTTACTAATGTGGTCCATTTCCTTGATACTGCGTGTGTAGGTGATTACTATTCGGCGATGACCATTTGTTTTTATCCGACTATGTAGAAATATTGTGCCGGGCATTAAGCAGGTCTTCATTTTTTTTGATAAAAGCGAAACTTACTAAAGTCGATTCAGTGTGTGTGTGTGAGCAAAAACTTCAGCATGGTCCTCGCGAAATATAATGTAGTTCTTGATTTTAACCTGAAACTGGAGCGGCGGGTGAGAATCTCAATATGTGGTTAACACTCCAGACGATTCGATACATATAATATGCTCTTTATCACCCTGTACAATAGCCTGTCTCGCCAAAGAGGTTGGTTACTCAATCTTGAAAACAGACTCAGGGTAACTGTCTCGCACGCCAAAGGGGATTGGCTACCCCAATCTTGAACGAGACGCAAGTGCATATTATACATAGCGTCTCATTGAAAAAAAATGTAAAATTTCAAAAAGTACTAACAAATAAACTATTCAAATATTGTATTGTTAATATTCTGGTTCGATTTATAATACAGGTATCGGGACAATAAGTTTTAGACAATTTAAAAAATTAGTTCACTAACTTTCGATGATGTGATAAGTTGCTGATACAAGATCAGTTCGAAATTTAAAAGAAAGGATATTTGAGTGTCTATACACCAAGCTACTCGAAGGCGGAAAATATGCCGTTGTGGAAACATTAACGAAGATATTTCAGGTAGGTAGCTTTAATAAGCTGTACTAAAAGGAGCGTTAAATGGGAAGACGTAAACGCAATTTTTAATAATAGAATTAGATCTGGGGTATTATAAATTTAAAGTATAAAGAAATTAAAGATTTTGCAGACTGCTTTTAAATTATTTAAATCAAAAAAATTTGTAAATTTAAAAAAAAATGATACACAGTCACTCAAAGTAAATGTTACATTTTTTTTGTGGCGGTTAAAGTACTATATCGAGCTGAATACTCGTTTAAGGACTATGGCCACAAGTAATTTTAAGAAAAATCAATTTTAAACCATCTAATAATGCTGTCTTCGGTAAGACTATGGGAAACATTAGGCTTCAAGTAATCAATACAGTTATACACTTCCTTATTAATTTATTGAGTCATTAATTTCTACGTGTATTAGAGAGAGGAACGCAGCACTAAAGGGGGCGTTAAATGGGAAGACGTAAACGCTATTTTAATAATCGAATTAGAACTGGGTCATTATATGACTATTATTTTGGTAGAGTGGCGGTAATTAATTTAATAAAAGAAAGTAAAGAATGAATTGAGCTGAATGTTACATCTAGTCTTTTTTGCAACAGTAAGCTATTTGATTTCTATTATATTATTTTAACAATGTAAATCAAGGAGGACTTCAAATTAACCATTTAAGAATAGTACAAGAATACATTTTCTGGGTTAAAAGTAATTTTTAGTTGCGGTATTATTTTAGCATTATCGCAATTTGAAACAGGCTCTCGAGCATGGCTTAAAATCCACAAAATATTAAAATTTAAACAATCCGCAAACGGCTGAAGGTCTATATCGAGCTGAATACTCGTTTAAGGACTGCGGTCACAAGTAATTACGTATATCTACCTCATAGAATTATTAAAGTATTAAAACCTTTTTATCAAAGAATTTTCTATAGAAAAGTACAGCAATACGTATGTTGAAAAAAAGGTGAAATTCGACCACGAAAACAATAACGCCCTAACAAAATGGCTTGAAAATTTTTATTCAACGACATTTTTATAGAGGCCGGTTCTTGTAATAGTTTTAGATATACCCACAGCACAATGTTTCAGGAAATAATAACCTGTACAAAGTTGTGAATGTGGATAGTTTCCACGCAGCGATCTATTGAGAGTCACTCCCTTAGCTTAGGGGATTCGTGAAATTCGACCACGAAAACAAAATGGCTTGAAAATTTTTATTCAACTACATTTTTATACTGGCCTATACTTATATATCTCTTTTAAGGAATAAATCGTATTATAGCGATATATTATTACGAAGGGTGTTAAAAGAATTTCGTCCGACCGTCAGGGTAGCGCAATATAAACGCGCCTCATCTAGAGAGGACGAAAGAAAAGAGAAAATTGCGCGCTAATTTTTTGTAGTACGATTCCTGGTGGACCCCCAATGTCGGCCTAAAAGGTCACCCGACTTAAACCCTATCGATTTTTATCTGGGGCTACATGAAAAAGAATACACTATGCATTATCGTATTTTGAAACAAGCTCTCGAACATGGCTTAAAATTAACCAAAATTCATAAAGTATTAAAATTTAAACAATCCGTTAAAGTCCTATATAGAGCTGAATACTCGTTTAAGGGCTGCGACCACAAGTAATTTTAAGAAAAATCAATTTAAAACTAGTCAATAATGCTGTCTTCGGTAAGACTAAGGAAAACATTAGGCTTCATAGGGTAGTGAATTACCTGTCACATGACTGTACGACTTGATAGAAATCTAACCATATAAAATATTCGGTGCTAAATATGAAACAACTTCATTTGGAGAAGCGATTAAGTTAGAACTCGAGTCTACATACGTATATCTACCTCATAGAGTTATTGAAGTATTTAACACCTTTTATCAAAGCCAATACTTATATATCTCTTTTAAGGAATAAAATCGTATTATAGCGATATATTATTACGAAGGGTGTTAAAAGAATTTCGTCCGGCCGCCAGGATAGCGCAATATAAACGCGCCTCATCTAGAGAAGACGAAAGAAAAGGAGAAAATTGCGCGCTAATTTTGTAGCACGATTCCTTTAGTTAAAAAAAAAATACCTGGCCTAATGAAGGATTACTATGGGAATCAACCACCACAAAGTTTGGCTTTACCATCCGTATCGCAAAGTTTGCCTACGAGTCTGCCAACGTCTGGAGGTTTTGTGGCACCGCCTAGGCATTAAGAATTTCGTCCGCCCGTCAGGATAGCGCAATATAAAGGCGTCTCATCTAGAGAGGGCGAAAGAAAAGAGAAAATTGTGCGCTATTTTTTGTAGCACGATTCCATTAGTTAACAAAAAATACCAGGCCTAATGAAGGATGAATGCTGTGGAAAAATCATGACGCATTTTGTAGGCTTGCGCTCTAAAATGTACACTGATAAAGTTCAAGGTTGTAAAGTTGTGAAAAAACCAAAGGGGGTTAAATTCAATGTGGTCAAAAAAATAGTCAGGATAGCGCAATATAAACATGCCTCATCTAGAGAAGACGAAAGAAAGGAGAAAATTGTGCGCTATTTTTTCATCTTATAGTACAGTGTATAAGATATAAGATGGAATAAAGCTCCAAGGACCCTTTTAAAATAGAAAAAATTAGGTTAGTTTCATGTCAACTTAACAAGAGTGAATGTAAAAAGTTTATTAGTGATGGGTGTTCAAATTATTTTCAAAGCGAAAAACTAAAGGACCACGAAATTTCGTGTATAAATAGCAACGAATGTAAAATTTCTACGCCCATTTTATCAGGAAATTTTCTACAGAAAAGTACAGCATTATGTATGTCGAAAAAGGTGAAATTCGACCACGAAGCCGATACCAGCCTATCAAAAAAAGGCTTGAAAATTTCTATTGAGCTATATTTTTATAGAGGCCTATACTTATATATATATATATATATATATATATATATATTAATCTCTTTTAAGGAATAAAATCGCTATTATAGCGATATTTTATTCCGATGGTGTTAAAAGAATTTCGTCCGCCCGTCAGGATAGCGCAATATAAATATGCCTCATCTAGAGAAGATGAAAGAAAGGAGAAAATTGTGCGCTAATTTTCATCTTATAGTACAGTGCATAAGATATAAGATGGAACAAAGCTCCAAGGACCCTTTTAAAATAGAGAAAAATTAATCATACCGTGTCGTTCGTGTAATTGTTATCAAGTAAAATTAAGAGTAAAATATGAAGACGAAATACTTTTAAAAAAAAGAAATAAAAAAATGTGTAAAATCTTATATAATAAAAAACCACATACCTGTTACGACTTTTGAATATTTTCAGGCACTGTCTTAAGTCTAAATATGAGGTCCCTCGAGCTGAAAATAATAAAAATATGAGGTTTATTTTTGGAAAAGTGTATAAAAACGCAAAAACCAAAGCATCCTGTGATAAATACACAAATGTAACCTTAAAACCAATTTGTGATCGTGTAATCAAAACCACAGAAAAAAATAAGGATTGTATATATATATATATAGACATATACATGGCACGTTATGAAGCCCAAAATACATATGGATGATACCTTGTCTAGCCCGAAAAAGCGTTGTTTAGCCCATCACTGGGCTAAACAACGTTTCCCATGTATATCAACATTATTAGTTACCTTGAATAATATTTACCCCTCCACATAATTTTCAGTCGGGCTTAAAAGCGATAAATTTAACCATATTAATATACAGAATAGTTGGGTCATTCATGGTATAGGCGGCGCTGTTTATATATTTTGTATAGAGTATAGAGTTAACGTACGTAGATGAGCCAAGGTATAACAAGTAAGATACAAGATTCAAATAAGACGTCTTAATTAAATTGCTGCCATACTTTTTAATGTAATATTTCATCGGCGTTCCAATGAAAACTCCTACGTACGTTTTTTTTTTTATTTTTGTTTTTTGGTATCTGGATCAAGTGATTCAAGCTTCATGTTTTGATAAAATAGTTTCTGTGTTAAATGTTTTCCTTGTACATTTAACGAAATAAATCCAAATTATTAAGTTGCATACCTATTGGAACCGACAATTTGTTTTTTTTTTCAAAAATATTTGATATTTTTTGGGAAATACGATTATTGAAACGCTTATACCTGAAAAAGTGATTGGTATTATTTGGATATGACTGCAACTGAATTAATTGATGTGATTGATTAAATTTTTTTCTAAAAAGTGAAATAAATAGTAGTTTTGTACAACAAGTGCGTAAAGTGCTTTGGTACAAGTTGTACACAATATTTTTTCTACAACCACATTTATTAATGAAAGAAAAACAGTAGCTTACATAGGTATTTTACTTAATCTTTGAACAGAAATAATTTTAAAAATGAATTTTGGATTTAAAATAATCAGTTAAACGCATAGTTAATAGTGAAATTTAAACAATTTTGAATTGTTATACCTGGTTTATCTTTTTTGGATAATAAGTTTTCATTAATTGTAATATTAGTGTAAATTTTGATCTTGGTTCATAATTCCTAAAATAATGCTTAATAAATTAATTTGTTTATACTTAATAAATTAAAATAAATTATAAAATAAATAGTTTACTTACTTTTAGTTTAAATTTAAAATTTCAACACCCAAAAAATTTACTATAGGTAATGAAAATGTTAAATTGTCAAAAAAAGTTGACAGGTCATACCTGTGTTTGACATTTTTGTGGGGAAAAGTGTCATAGCGTGTACTTTTCGCACTCTAAATTATTACTTTTTCAACGGATATCAAATAAATTAAGAAAAGGCCTGCTTTGCGTATAAAAATTTATACACCATGTCCCACGTAAGGCGGGCATTAGAACTTTATGGAGAATAAATTAATTTGTATTTTCGTCAATTTCTAGGTATACATAATCGAGTATGCTCTTTTAAATTAAAATAAAATGAACTCTGGGCGACTTCCGGTTATAACGGAAGTGACCACTAACTTCGTTATTTAAAATAACCATTCGCATAATCCAGTTCTTCTCATTTGATCACCATCTCGCAAATCATGAACTTTTTTTGTTCATGGGGATGCCATTTATTTCGTGCTAAAATTCGTTGTATTGACACTCTACTAATATTTAAATTATCTTGAACGTAAAATTTTAATTTCAGTTTTCTTTAAATTGGTGAGAGATAGTTATAGGAAATGCTAATATGGATCGACGCAGAATAATTTTCTGAACAAAATGAAATAAAAATATACAGGGTGTTCCATTTAAGTTTTTCATGTTTAAAATATTTCTCTCTATGTAAGATCATTAAAACGTTGTAACATTATTTCATTGATTCATGTTATTTATTGACTTAGAATGAAAGGATTTCTTTTGTTTTATCTGTTTGTGTGGGTGAACCCCGACGTGTTTTGCCAACCACCACCAGGAGGAAGGGTTGTAGTTGGAGGAGGAGCACTACCGCCGCCAAAGCCAGATGTTGTTATTTTTTATTAACACTATATACTATTAAAATAAAACAGAACTAAAAAATCATGAAAATTAATTTTCTATTTTAAACTAATATAAAATAAACAATATAGGTGAATTGTCAATATATACGGAGTTGCGCGAAAGTCCGGAATAAAATTATCTGTTGACCAGTAACTTAAAAAAAAAGCTGAAACACATGAATTGATTTTACATTGGACTTATTTGTTGACACGAGCTTTTCAAAGACCCTAGGTACATATAAAATACCTTTGCATTTGAAAAAAAAAGTTGGGTAGGGTTGCAGCTAAGGGGTTGAAGAAAAAAATTTCATTTTATTGGCAACAAATACGTTCAATGTAAAATCATTTCACGTGTTTCAGCGTTTTTTCTTTAAGTTACTGTTTGAACAAATAATAATTTTATTCCGGACTTTCGCACAACTCTCTATATTAAACTACCTGCTGTGATCAAAATTATAAATACTTTGCTATTTTAATAGAATTTCGCTGTACATTTTTACATTTTAATTCTATGAGCCAACCTGAATCAATTAACATTGGTTTTCTCTCTACATCTATAATCAGCTTAGCAGTGGACAGTAGTTTAAAATATATTTTTATAAACTTTAACTCTTCATCGAGAGAAAATGCTGTTAGAAATAAAGAAAACAATTTTCACATCCGATGATTAACCTTCCAAGTTGTTTCTAATTTATTAATAAAAACATTATGCATAGAGGTCCAAATAAACAAATTTTTGATTGCCCTGTATAATATTAAAAAATAAACAATAGATAAAAATTAACATCGGTAAATACATGTATAATCGTCTCTCTCGAGGTTCTTTTACAAGAAATTAAAATAGCAAAGTTAAGTGTCGATCCAAGAAGGTAGTATAACAAACATATGAAGCATTTGTCATTACACCCCGAATGACCTTTTGATATAAATTATAACTTATTTTTTTTTCAAGAATTTTTCAGTGCAAAGTAATAGAGATATTCATTGGCAAAAAATATTGTTTAGTTACAGCATCGTTCGATAGTTAACGAAGTGCGGCTTAGATTGAAAAATAATATTGATAAAATTGGTCATCTCAGCAGTTATAAAAATACTTTTGTTTATATTAGATAAAATATCTCTTAGCTCTACAAGTCAACATTCTGGGCTACAGAAGGAACATACTATATAGATATTTACACATCCTGTATACTCGAACAAGAAGGCTAAACAACGTATTGTAAATATCTTCGGGCTTAACAAAGATATCTAATTATATAAAATATTAAAAATCAAAAAAAGCTCTCCCCTCTAAGCAGTTTTCCATTAATATCTTTTGGATATTGTAATTTTTTTTAGTATACACATCTACCTACATTAAAAAGGATGGGTGGAACAACGCCCCAAGAATATGTTGGGCTTCATAAAGTCCTATGTATGGGTATATATATATATATATAACCATGCGGGTGTATCTTAAATATTTTAAATTTAAAAAGAAGAAAAATGAGTGAGTAAGTTATACTATTTTTTACATTTTTATATTGATTTTTTTGCTAAATTAATCTGATTTTAGCGTGCTAGAAATTGAGGGTCCCCCTCAATTATACAGGTAATTCAGATGAAACAAATATTTTACAATTATTATATTTAATCATGTTTTAGGGTTGATGATTACGAATCGGGGAAGTAAGATATACTTTCACTTTTAAATGTTGATGTTACTAATATTTCAATTTTAGGGACCTAGAATTTGAGGGGGATCCCCCTTTAATTGGGTAAGTTACTTAAAAAAATATACATTTTTACATTTTTATCATATTTAATTATGTTACAGGTTCAGCGACAATGAGGCGAACGAGTAAGATTTACTTTACCGATATTAAATATTGAAATACTAATAATTTGATTTTAGCGTGCTGGAAATTCAGGGCGAACCTAAATTATACAGGTAATTCGGGTGAAACAATTATTTTACATTTATTATATTTAATTATGTTTTAGGCTCGATGTTGAGGATGAGGAGGAAGAGGAGCAGGAGGAGGGGGAGGTGGAGGAGGAGTTGGAGGTTGAGGAGGATGAGTAAGATTTACTTTTACCCTTAATTACTGTAATGCTAATAATTCAGTTTTTAGGGAACTAGAAAATGAGACAGCAACAGCTCAGCCCACAACAGGTAACTCTCCGTAAAATATGTTTTACAATTTATTAAATTTTAAATATGTCATAGGGTAAATGAAGAGAAAGGACCCAAAATAAAATTTTTAAAAAACATCCGCTTGTTTTCCTTTAAGCCCTGTTACCACCTATTCCTATCTTTTTTCTGACAGAAACAATTGCTACCTTCTCACGGTTTCTGCTGTTAAGTATAAAAAATATTGTGTTCTGTTTAAAAAAAATGATGTTTATACAAACGAAACAACTAACTCACCGGTTCCTTACTCATCCGTGGACATAATACAAAAAATCCGCTGATACGGACCACGTCATAAAAACAGGGTCTTCTTCTCCTGCCCACTCTGCTACATCTTCATTGATGTAAAAATTCATAGTTGAATAAAGTGCGCCATTCTTTGAAAACTGAATTTGTAACAGATCACCCTCATCATAATCATTTTTTAACAATATCAACTCAGTGCACTGCACATCGTTGATGAAGAATACCACATACACGTATTCGCCCACTTGTAGGGGTTTAAAAAAAGTAAAAACGGTGCACGATTCGCAACAGATAAAATTAAATTTAACCAAATACTCGCACTCAGACATTTTTAAAAGTAATAAAACCAATATGAAAGGTATCAGAAATATATATACATCTACAGTTGATAAAAGTCCCACGCTTTTCATAAACAACATTGTAAAACCTAGATATTCTAGAAACCACACTTTTCAATCATTATCTACCCTTTTTTGATATTGGATAAGAAAGGATGAATTTAACGATAACTAATGAAAAGGTCCCACGCTTTTCATAAACAACATTACAAAACCGAAATATTTTAGAAACCATACTTTTCAAACATTATCTACCCTTTTCGATATTGATTAAGAAAGGATGAAAAAGCCCCACACACACTTTCTCGCTTATAAGCAATGCAAATCCTAGAAATATATTTAAAACAATTCATGTTGATCGGGATAGAATATTACAACTTCAAGATAAAATCTGCTTCATCCATATTAGCGAATCCTATAAAAACAAAAATCGAACCTGAGCTATCTCCCTCTCTCTCTCGAAGTGTCTTTATCGAAAATACACCAGGGTGAGAAGAATTGTGATAAACCTGAAAATTATTATACAGGGTTAATATGATCTCATGTCTTTTATTTTTTAGGTATAAAAGTTACACAGTTGGTAATACTTTTTTGAAAAGCCTCACGTAAACAACAAAAAACGTCTCGTTTTCCGTCACACACGTCAAAAAACGTCTCGTTTAGCGTCACGCACGACAAAAAACGTCTCGTTTAGCGTCACGCACGACAAAAAACGTCACGTTTAGCGACACGCATGTCACGTAAACGTCAAATGTTTAACCTATTTTTTTAGGGATACACGGCAAATTATCTTTACCGATGTAATATAGTTAAATAAGGCGTAATTGGATACCTAATTTGTGCAACTTATAAAATTATTGCATAAGACTTTCCACAGACGCTTTGTTACACACATCACCCCATGAGCGCGACCATTTTTGAAAACTTAAAAACAATACGAAATTATTTATTGGCTAGCAGCTCTTTTTAAATAATGAACTCCCCGTTGTTTTCTCTACCGTCAGTCTGTCTAATCGGAAATTTTTGATAAATTTTAGAAAATCTACAATACAAAATCGTAATTATCAAACCATGAATGAAGTGGAAATGTGTTTTTGTTCAGTCATATCTAATTTTATCGGGGAGGCTTCATCCGGTATGCTAGTTAAAAGTATCTCTAAAAGAGTATTATATTTGTGTTTATTATAACAGGTGTTTATAGTATTTCTTAAAACATAGCGAAAAAAAGCTCTTTTTCACGTGAACATATCGTGATTATTTGATTTAAAAATATTTCCGAATAAAGTCTGTCTAGTTTATGAAAAATGCAATTTCACCTGTGACCCTTTTGCACACGGCCCCACAAAATGTCGATTAGAATTATTCTTTATTTTTCATAATCTACAACCGGAATGTCTGAAATACATTGTTTTTAGATATAAAATGAATTTTAGTTTTAATTTTTAAAATATTTCCGAATAAAGTCTGTCTAGTTTACGAAAAATGCAATTTCACCTGTTGGATAATTAGGGAACGTGACCCCTTTTTTGCACACGGCACTATAAAATTTAAAAGTATAAAAGGTGTAAGTACAGGTGTGCGTGATCATTCCTATCAGTTACTGATTAGCTATCGCACAGTGATAACCAACAATTTTGAATATTTCTGAAAATCGCTAATTTTGAAATTATCAAGGATGTTACAAAACAAATCCGTAAATTTGGGGTCCAGGGCCGAACTTTGGAATTTAAAATTAAACCTATCCCTACTGGGGCGGAGCCCCTAAGCTGGGTTAAAAATGCAATAGAAGATATTGTTTTAAAGGGAACAGAAAACGTGGAAGTAGTGTAGCAAAGTATGTTCTGGCCAACTTTGATAACTGCCACCAGAGGCGCTGGTGTCGCGGTGTTGCGCGGCAAATTCAAATTTCGAGAGCGGCCATTTTTAGTCCAATCATGTCAAAGTTCCGCAAAGTGTTAGTAGATGGCGTTGGTGGCGCCAAAGTTCCACAAAGTTTTAGTAGATGGCGTTGGAGAGCGGCGGCGGCGGCCATTTTTAGTCCAATAATGCTAAAGTTCTAGAAACTGTCACCCGATGGCGCAATGAACGTTACCGAAAGGGCATTAGTGCCTAACTTCGTTGTTATTGGTCCAATTGAATCGCGGAAAAAACAGGCATTATCTATAAGTGACGTAGATGTCAAATTTAAAGAAAAACATGCGCAATGAACGTGGCCAAAAGGGCACAAAGCGCTTAACTTCGCTGTTATTGGTCCAAATGAATCGCGGAAAAAGCAGGCACTATCTATAAGTGACGTAGATGTCAAATTTAAAGAAAAACATGCGCAATGAACGTTGCCATAAGGGCACAAAGCGCTTAACTTCGCTGTTATTGGTCCAATTGAATCACGGAAAAGACAGATATCATGTAAAAGTGGCGTAGATGTCAAATTTAAAGAAAAACATGCGCAATGAACGTTGCCATAAGGGCACAAAGCGCTTAACTTCGCTGTTATTGGCCCAATTGAATCGCGGAAAAAACAGGTATTATCTATAAGTGGCGTAGATGCCAAATTTAAAGAAAAAACATGCGCAATGAGCGTGGCCATAAGGGCACAAAGCGCTTAACTTCGTTGTTATTGGTCCAATTGAATGGTAAAAAAGACAGGTATTATCTATAAGTGACGTAGATGTCCAATGTAAAGAAAAGCATGCGCAATGAACGTTGCCATAAGGACACAAAGCGCTTAACTTTGTTGTTATTGGTCCAATTGAATTGAGGAAAAAAACAGACATTATCTATAAGTAACGTAGATGTCAAATTCAACTTCATCTTCTGTACTTGAAAAATGTTGATCACGCAATTGATTTTTGATTTACGGAAATGTATAAAAGTCGTTTAGACTTAGATGTAAAGAAAAGCATGCGCAATGAACGTTGCCATAAGGGCACAAAGCGCTTAACTTTGTTGTTATTGGTCCAATTGAATTGAGGAAAAAACAAACATTATCTATAAGTAACGTAGATGTCAAATTTAAAGAAAAAACATGCGCAGTGAACGTTGCCATAAGGGCATTAGCGCTTAACTTCGCTGTTATTGGTCCAATTGAATGGCGAAAAAGACAGGTATTATCTATATGTGACGTAGATGTCCAATGTAAAGAAAAGCATGCGCAATGATGGTTGCCATAAGGGCGCAAGGCGTTTATCTTCGTTGTTATTGGTCCAATTGAATCGTGGAAAAAACAAACATTATCTATAAGTAACGTAGATGTCAAATTTAAAGAAAAAACATGCGCAGTGAACGTTGCCATAAGGGCATTAGCGCTTAACTTCGCTGTTATTGGTCCAATTGAATAGCGAAAAAGACAGGTATTATCTATAAGTAGCGTGGATGTCAAATTTAAAGAAAAAACATGCGCAATGAGCTTGGCCATAAGGGCACAAAGCGCTTAACTTCCATCTTATCGGTCCAATTGAATTGAGGAAAAAAACAGGCATTATCTATAAGTGGCGTAGATGCCAAATTTAAAGAAAAAACATGCGCAATGAGCGTGGCCATAAGGGCACAAAGCGCTTAACTTCGCTGTTATTGGTCCAATTGAATAGCGAAAAAGACCAGTATGATCTAGAAGTAGCGTAGATGTCAAATTTAAAG
Organism: Hermaeophaga mercurialis; assembly: GCA_951812935.1. Taxonomy (NCBI): domain Eukaryota; kingdom Metazoa; phylum Arthropoda; class Insecta; order Coleoptera; family Chrysomelidae; genus Hermaeophaga; species Hermaeophaga mercurialis. Next base: position 49,776,890 of record OX638361.1, on the reverse strand, counting down.
AAAAAACATGCGCAATGAGCGTGGCCATAAGGGCACAAAGCGCTTAACTTCGCTGTTATTGGTCCAATTGAATAGCGAAAAAGACCAGTATGATCTAGAAGTAGCGTAGATGCCAAATTTAAAGAAAAAACATGCGCAATGAGCGTGGCCATAAGGGCACAAAGCGCTTAACTTCGCTGTTATTGGTCCAATTGAATAGCGAAAAAGACCAGTATAATCTAGAAGTAGCGTAGATGTCAAATTTAAAGAAAAAACATGCGCAATGAGCGTGGCCATAAGGGCACAAAGCGCTTAACTTCGCTGTTATTGGTCCAATTGAATCGCGGAAAAGACCAGTAAGTAGATATATTGTCACTTGGCCGGGGGAACTTTTTTCAGTCAATTCTTATGGACGGCCACACCCCCTTAGGACCGCCAAATTTTTCAGTCCGAAAGCCCAAGTTCCCCACACGTGACCTTAGGACCCCCAAATTTTCAGTCAATTCTTATGGACGGCCGAGTAGCCCACACGTGACCTTTCATGACCCCCCCAAATTTCCTGCCGTAAGGGCATTAGCGCTTAACTTCATTATTATTGGTCCATTGAATTGCGGAAAAGACAGGTATGATCTATAAGTGACGTAGATGTTAAATTTAAAGAAAAACATACGCAATGAACGTTGCCGTAAGGGCATTAGCGTTCAACTTAAAAAATAGCGCTCTAAATAACAATAATTACCTACCCAATCTTGAACGGTACACACCATCTCATTGATAAATGTAAATCGCTAATAGGGAACATATCAACTAATGAATATACAACCAGATATATACATAAATAATATTCATATTGCCTAATAATACAAGGTGATTTTATCTAAAAACCACAAACAGTTCGAAAATTTCTGATTTTGAATAAATTTTGGAGGAGCCTCGTAGGTAAATATTAGAAAAGACCGGTAAGTATCAACTAATAACTATACAACCAGATATATACATAAATGATATTCAGATTGCCTAGGTGATATGACTTATTTTTATTTAAAAAAGACCGCTAAGTATCAACTAATAACTATACAACCAGATATATACATAAATGATATTCAGATTGCCTAGGTGATATGACTTATTTTTATTTAAAAAAGATCGGTAAGTATCAACTAATAACTATGCAAACAGAAATATACATAAATGATAATTAGATTGCCTAATAATACAGGGTGATACGACTTATTTTTAGTTTTTAATAAAAATTTATTTGACAATTTATATATAACTCATTTCATTTTATCTCTTTATTGAGTTGGGTCTATAACTTTTAATAGTGTTTAATGTAATTACTGAAAGATTTAATTATTCAAATTAATTATATGTAATTTGAGAATTAATTATTTTAAACAATGCAAAATATAAAAAAGAAGTTTTTCAATAAAAGACTTGATGCATTTTTTTAATTTGAACAATGATTATATATGTCATTAATAACATCATTTTATAGTAATACATGTACCGTTGTAGAGCATTTTTTCTAAACAATTTGGTATAACACTACAAATTAAAATTAAAGTATTAAATCTACTAATGTCACAAATACTATTGAAATTAACAGCAAAATAAGCTCGTGTAGAATCTATTAAAATACGGTAAAATGTATTAAAGTTCAAGTCGTCCAACAGCGAAATGTAGTTGCTCACCAAATTGCAATTTGCTTCAAGGATATCGAAAACATCATTCTCATCAAGATAGAACTCGACCCCGTGTTTCTTTACAAGTAGAAACTTGCTATCGTCATCCACTAATTGACTGACTTTACAAAAGTCCCCACAAGGGAAATCTACAGGATCGTATTCGTCAGGAGGCGATGGTAGATTCTCGTGAAAAAGTTATCATATATCAACCGTAACAATTCAATAAAAGTAGTCCACTCAAATGCACCAAACGAAATTCTTCCAGGTCGAAGTAAAGGTGTTAGTCTTATTACAGGATTGAAGGTTCTGGATGGACTTATTCCACACAAAAGTGTGTAATTTCTTACAGAAAAGTTCGCTTCTAGTAGACGGTATCGCTTCAATTTATCAGCATACTCGTATGAAATTAAAGCATGGTCGATCTCCTCAACGCAATCATTAAGCGACACTGCAGAAGGTGAAGAAGGTGTTGGTGACGATGATTCACTTTCAAAAACAATTTCACAAGAACTATAACCACTATATTGACTACTCATATTGGTTGATTAAATTGCAGGTTCACGCACACCTGTATTTATATTACCCACTATGAGGGAAAACGATAACTTTGTATAGAATCTTATGCTAAATAGGAAATCTATTAAAATCCTATATTTTATGCATTTTTTATTATAATTAACTTGCAAATTACATATATTTAATTTTAATTACTCGTTTAAATGCAACACCTGTTACAATGTTGCATATGAGTAATATCTATAATTTATGCATTTTTATTATAGTTAACTTTCAAATTACATATATTTAATTTTGTTTAAATGAATTCATAATAGGACTAAAGTTTGTAATATTTGAGAAAACATTTTGAGATAATATACCCGAGTCAGGGAGATGAGCATGTCGACCGTGAGGGGTATTAATGTTTAACTTTGGTCCAATTAAATTGCGAAAAGGGCTGGTATGACGTAGAGAACATATTGTAGATGTCAAGGGGCATGCGCAATGGCTAAATCAGTCATCTGAAAAGTAGAAAAGAACACATTATTTCATTTCTAGATCACTTTTCTGTTGATGCTAGAAGAGTAAAGACCATGTTACCTATTTTATTAGCATTGTCTATAACATTAGCGCTATGTGAAAATGACGTTGTTGACCAATCATATGCCATGAAATATTTACATCGTTTTGGGTACCTAAACACAACTGAAAATAATGTGGCCAACTTTCAAGATTATTTAGTAAACTTTCAAGAAAGAGTTAATATTCCTGCAACTGGAGAATTAGACGAGAAAACAATATATTTTCTTAAGAGACCTAGATGTTCTGTAAGTGAAGCAAAAGACACTGATGACCATTCTTATAGAGTTAAAAATTCGAAATGGTCTAAATTTAATTTAAAATGGTATTTTCCTCAAGCAACTCCGGAATATCTTGAAGTAACTAAAAAGGCATTTGAAGTATGGAGCAACAGTTCAAAGTTTAAATTTGAATTAATTCGCAGAACTCATCCTGATTTACCTGATATAATTATAACGGTTGTACATAGAACACACTTTTTTCGAGCAGATTGCAAAGGTTACCAAGAATGCCCAAATAAATTTGATGGTCCTGGAAAGGTGTTGGCCCATGCTTATTTCCCGGAAGGAAACGGTTGTATTGAACTCCATATTGATGCTGATGAGCGATGGGATTTAAGTTTGGATGGAACAAGTCCAGATGATCGATCTAGTTTACTTATGGTGCTAATTCATGAAATTGGACATATCCTAGGTATTTACCACAGTGATGTACAGTCAGCAATAATGTTTCCGTGGTATCAATCCAACATTCCCGTACAGTTAGATGAAGATGACAAAATGGCTCTTACTGCTCTCTATGGGCCTACAGAGAAATATGCTCCTATCCCCCCTAACTTGAGGACTACAGAATCACCTCAACCTACTCCAAATAAATCTAGGACCGCTGAGCATTTACCTGAAGGGAAAAATTTATGCGACATAACACCGGAATATATGTTTATTGCGATGGCTGGGGAATTTAATAATTACCGATTATACATTATATACAAAAATTCTTTATGGAAAATTGACTTGAACTCTAAGCTTATTCCTCAACAGCCGGAAAGACTTGATGATTATCTACCTAAAGAAGTTAACTCTGTAACTCAAATTTTTCAAAGTTCATCAGGTAATTTAATAGCAGTCAATAAAGATCTTCAAGAATATTATGAAGCAGATTTTCCCGGTTTGCGAATACTTGAGAAAAATAATTTACCTGTTCCTAAAAATGCACGAATAAACACAATGTTTCAAAACAATCATGGAAAAATATATGTTTTTTATAATAACAGTAATTATATAGAATATAACAAAAACTTTAAAACTGTCTTGAGTCGAGGGCAAATAAAAGACATTTTTCCGGGGCTACCATCCGATGTAACAGGAGCATTGCAGTACATTGATGGACACATATACTTTTTTAAAAACACCACCTACTATAAATATAACGAGTTTACTAAAAATCTTGTTGCAGCAGGACCCTTCAATTGGAATGTGTTTGATATCCCATGTCCTAATGGTGACCTACTAAGTCAACTCAAGGCATTATTAACAAAAATAATTTCGTTTTATCAATAATGTATATATTTTAAGAAAAAATACACTTTTTGTAAAATATTTAAATCGTTTTATTATTTATTATTTTACTTGAAAAATATTCACACTGTATAAATAGCAATTATAATAAAAAATATGGATTTCATAATATATATCGATGTAATTATATCTCTAAACATAATCATTTTATTTGTATTAAAAATGTATGCAGCGATGCCGCTTCAAATCGGATAAAATAGCAAAAAATTATTCATTTTTCCTTTTGTATGTATTAAAAATTCTTCCAGCGATACCGTTTCAAAACTGATAAATTATCAAAAAATATTCAATTTTCCTAGTATATCTAATTTAAATATTATGATTGAAAATAATACACAGCATTGTATGCGTCATACTGAAAATAAGAATTGTTCATTGAAAATTGGAGAATAAAAACAAAAATGCTTTAATGTGTTTTATTTTTTCTGATTTTATTAAAGTATAAGGGATATATATTAATCTTCGCAAATGGTTTCATCTGAGTCGTAATCAGCATCTTCAGGCTCAATGGGTAAATTGTAACATTTGATAAATCCATGTACAAATGGCATTGGAAAATGTGGGTATCTTATTTTCAATAATCGTCTTAGATCATTCCTGCTTAATGCTCTAGGATTTTTCATCGCTTCTACACAGGAATGTAAATCAAATTTAAGTTGTCTATTTCGAAGCATAATTTTAACATATTTCCACTTCAGCGCTTCTTTTTGAGATATACTTGTTGAAACCACTGAAAAATAAAATTTGTTATGATGACTGTAAAATTTCATCACATTTGAAATCAAAGTTGTGTACTTCTATAGACCAATTGCAAAAGCAAAAAAATATTTTGCAATATGGACATTTTACTGTAGATTTGTTCGTAAATAATTGAAAACGTGCATCAACCATTAATTTTTTTCTTGTTCGTTTTTTTCAACTTCTACATCCATTTGAAAAATTTCCAATGCTTTTTCTTAAGATATAATCTTTAAAAGAAAAAAGCAAAAAATTTATATGAATATTTGAAAAAAGTTAATAATGGCAGCTTACTTTTAATTAACTAGAATTAGTAAACTATTCTACACATTGTCGATCTAACCTTTGTGAAATTTTCCTTTTAAAAAGTTGAGAACATTGTAAAGTTTGAATACCATCACTCGATTCATCTTCATCAAGATCAAAATTATATTTTTTTACTACCTTTTCAAATAGTGCTAGCTCTGAGATATCTAAAGCAGCCATTCTAATATATTTATTAGGTAAATCCCCAAATTTACGTTCTAATGTATAGGCTCTATGTATGACAAATCAATAATTAACTTATCTTCCCTTATACATTTATATTTTAACTTCAAATTTATGAATTAAAAAAATCTTGTTATCAATAGCAGTTTTTAAATAATCACCAAAAATCTTACTTAAATAGTTACTTCATGACAACATATGTCATTTTCACAGGAAAATTCAATTTATCAGTAATTTAAATAAGAATAGTAAAAGCAGTAGTGGCCATTATTACACTTCAAAACATTTTTAAAGAAAATAAAATAAAAAAAGAAACTTACTATTGTCGAAGACATATGTTTCTATCATGTGTATTCACGACGCTTATAAAGAGATTTTTCAAAATAAATTAGTCTTTAATTGTAACAAAGTAAAAGGATTCCTATATAAAAAATTAATTGGTCGTTTAAATACATATGAATATATCTCTATTTCTGCATTTTTATAATAGTTAATTACATTCATTGAATTTTAATGACTTGTTTAACTGAAATGCAAATTACAATGCTGCAAATGAATTAGTATATTTATCATAATTTACTTGAAATATTATGATTTAACTGCATAATTTTCAGTTTCTATGTGGTTGTCTACATTTATACCGACTAATCTAGATATCAAATAGTTTTCAGTAATTAAAAGAATCAATATCCAACGTTTTGTTATTAACATATATTTCTGAGAATTTTAGAGAGAAGTGATTAAATATATATGACTTTATTATTTTACAACACCAGGCTCAGCATTTGATCCTTGCTTAAAATATCTAATATTGAACTAGACTTATTAGATGATGTTGATAAAGTACGGGACAGTTATGTGTATGAATATCCCGTTGAAAAAAGTAGATCCATACCAAATGCCGAAAACAGGTGCATATTTGAGTGTATTCCCTAAAGAATTATTTAACAGTCATAAAGATTTACCACTATACTCACAACAACCTCCTATGTCAAAATAAAAAATTACAAAGTTGTTAACTATTCATAATTCATCACAGAATAAGATTTAAAAATTATTTTTAAATTTTCTGATGTAAAACATTAAAATAATGTTTGGTCTGACATATGTGGTACGCATATGTTATCTTATTGTATTTTTTGTAACAGTGAATGGAGGGGAAATCTATATAAGATGAAAATAAAAAGTTTTAATATTAAAAGTGACACAATGGCCGATAAAAGCGTTTATACTCGAGTTCTTGAAATTCATAAAATTTTTAATGAACTTTCAATACAAGTTTGGCATAATTATTATTTCGATGACTCAAAATCATATGGAATTTGGAAGGAGCTTGGAAATGATTTTAATCATGCCAAAATAGTATGTTTAAAATATCTTGATCATAAAATAGATCTGAATACTTTATATGATAGAATAAAAGAACTTAAACTAGAAAAGTATTGTATGGATTTAAAACCATATTTGACAATAGAAGATAATAGTAGTGATGTAAACGACGAGTCAGGTGAAAATGAGAAGGGTTATTTCAGTGAAGAAGATTCTGAAATACTTAGTATTGATGTTGATAAGGAAAATGCAGATGTTTATTGTTAATTTAAGGAAAAATAAAATTATTTAAAATATGTATGTGTTTTATTTAAGATATATAATGGATTAAATTTATGATGCTTTCTTTACTGAATTATAAAATAGACAGTCTTTAAAATCTTCAAAAGTGATAGATTTCATTTCACACTTTTAACTTAGCATGATCTCCAAATTTATTTCTTATGTAATTATAATGATATGTAATTATAAAGAAATAAAATATTTGACAGCTCTAATATTATGAAACCAACGTAAAGGGGCTTGTTGAAAATTGTTTTAATCATTTCAATAATAACCATATTTTCATCGTTGGTTGGGAGATCTGGCTTCATAGCGAGCACCCCGTTATATTTTCTATCATTTTCACATCATTTGGAAGAATGGGGAGCAGGTCTCATCATCAAAACCGTTACGCAAACGTCAAAAAAACGTTTATTATACAGGGGTAATATGATTTCATGTCTTTTTAATTTTAGGGATAAAAGTTACACAGTTGGTAATGCTTTTGAAAAACCTCACATAAAGGTGGCGCAACGTCAAAAACGTGACACGCGTGACGCAAACGTCAAAAAACGTCACGTGCGTGACGTTTTTGCGTGACTCGCGTGACGTAAACGTCAAAAAAACATGACACGCGTGACGCAAAAACGTCACGCACGTGACGTTTTTTGACGTTTGCGTCACGCGTGTCACGTTTTTGACGTTGCGCCACCTTTATGTGAGGTTTTTCAAAAGCATTACCAACTGTGTAACTTTTATCCCTAAAATTAAAAAGACATGAAATCATATTACCCCTGTATAATAAAACGTTTTTTTGACGTTTGCGTAACGGTTTTGATGATGAGACCTGCTCCCCATTCTTCCAAATGATGTGTAGAATGTATCGCTCCAATTTAGCAGCATACTCGTATGAAATTAAAGCTTGGTCGATTTTCTCAACACACGTAACGTTTTTTGACATTTACGTGACGTTTTTGCGTCATGCGTGTCACGTTTTTGACGTTGCGCCACCTTTATGTGAGGTTTTTCAAAAGCATTACCAACTGTGTAAATTTTATCCCTAAAATTAAAAAGACATGAAATCATATTACCCATGTATAATAAACGTTTTTTGACGTTTGCGTAACGGTTTTGATGATGAGACCTCCTCCCCATTCTTCCAAATGATGTGAAAATGATAGAAAATATAACGGGGTGCTCGCTATGAAGCCAGATCTCCCAACCAACGATGAAAATATGGTTATTATTGAAATAATTAAAACAATTTTCAACAAGCCCCTTTACGTTGGTTTCATAATATTAGAGCTGTCAAATATTTTATTATACGATTTTCATTATAATTACATAAGAAACAAATTTGGAGATCATGCTAAGTTAAAAAGTGTGAAATGAAATCTACAACTTTTGAAGATTTTAAAGACTGTCTATTTTATAATTCAGTAAAGAAAGCATCATAAAATTTAATCCATTATATATCTTAAATAAAACACATATACATATTTTAAATAATTTTATTTTTCCTTAAACTAACAATAAAAATAAATTTTATTTATTCATTCGCATTTTCCTTATCAACATCAATACTAAGTATTTCAGAATCTTCTTCACTGAAATAACCCTTCTCATTATCACCTGACTCCTCGTGTCAAATATGGTTTCAAATCCGTACAATACTTTTCTAGTTTAAGATCTTTTATTCTATCATAAAAAGTATTCACATCTATTTTATGATCAAGATATTTTAAACATTCTAATTTGGCACAATCGTAATCATTTCCAAGCTCCCTCCATATACCACATGATTTTGAGTCTTCAAAATAATAATTATGCCAAACTTGTATTGAAAGTTCACTATAAATTTTATGAATTTCAAGAACTCGAATATAAAGGCTTTTATCGGTCATTGTGTCACTTTTAATATTAAAACGTTTTATTTTCATCTTATATACATTTCCCCCTCCATTCACTGTTACAAAAAATACAATAAGATAACATATGTGTACCACATATATGTCAGACCAAACATTATTTTAATGTTTTACATCAGAAAATTTAAAAATAATTTTTAAATCTTATTCTGTGATGAATTATGAATAGTTAACAACTTTGTAATTTTTTATTTTGACATAGGAGGTTGTTGTGGGTATAGTGGTAAATCTTTATGACTGTTAAATAATTCATTAGGGAATACACCCAAATATGCACCTGTTTTTGGAATTTGGTATGGATCTACTTATTCAACGGGATATTCATACACATAACTGTCCCGTACTTTATCAATATCATCTAATAAGTCTAGTTCAATATTAGATATTTTAAGCAAGGATCAAATGATGAGCCTGGTGTTGTAAAATAATAAAGTCATATATATTTAATCACTTCTCTCTAAAATTCTCAGAAATATATGTTAATAACAAAACGTTGGACATTGATTCTTTTAATTACTGAAAACTATTTGATATCTAGATTAGTCGGTATAAATGTAGACAACCACATAGAAACTGAAAATTATGCAGTTAAATCATAATATTTCAAGTAAATTATGATAAATATATTAATTCATTTGCAGCATTGTAATTTGCATTTCAGTTAAACAAGTCATTAAAATTCAATGAATGTAATTAACTATTATAAAAATGCAGAAATAGAGATATATTCATATGCATTTAAACGAGCAATTAATTTTTTATATAGGAATCCTATTACTTTGTTACAATTAAAGACTAATTTATTTTGAAAAATCTCTTTATAAGCATTTTATTTTCTTTAAAAATGTTTTGAAGTGTAATAATGGACGCTACTGCTTTTACTATTCTTATTTAAATTACTGATAAATTGAATTTTCCTGTAAAATGACATATGTTGTCATGAAGCAACTATTTAAGTAAGATTTTTGGTGATTATTTTAAAACTGCTCTTGATAACAAGATTTTTTAATTCATAAATTTGAAGTTAAAATATAAATGTATAAGGGAAGATAAGTTAATTATTGATTTGTCATACTCCCCAAGAGCCTGTACATTAGAATGTAAATTTGGGGATTTACCCAATAAATATATTAGAATGGCTGCTTTAGATATCTCAGAGCTAGCACTATTTGAAAAGGTAGTAAAAAATATAATTTTGATCTTGATGAAGATGAATCGAATGATGGTATTCAAACTTTACAATGTTCTCAACTTTTTTAAAAGGAAAATTTCACAAAGGTTAGATCAATAATGTGTAGAATAGTTTACTAATTCTAGTTAATTAAAAGTAAGCTGCCATTATTAACTTTTTTTCAAATATTCATATAAATTTTTTACTTTTTTTCTTTTAAAGATTATATCTTAAGAAAAAAGCGTTGGAAATTTTTCAAATGGATGTAGAAGTTGAAAAAAACGAACAAGAAAAAAAATTAATGGTTGGTGCACGTTTTCAATTATTTACGAACAAATCTACAGTAAAATGTCCATATAGCAAAACATTTTTTTGCTTTTGCAATTGGTCTATAGAAGTACACAACTTTGATTTCAAATGTGATGAAATTTTACAGTCATCATAACAAATTTTATTTTTCAGTGGTTTCAACAAGTATATCTCAAAAAGAAGCGCTGAAATGGAAATATGTTAAAATTATGATTCGAAACAGACAACTTAAATTTGATTTACATTCCTGTGTAGAAGCGATAAAAAATCCTAGAGCATTAAGCAGGAATGATCTAAGACAATTATTGAAAATAAGATACCCACATTTTCCAATACCATTTGTACATGGATTTATCAAATGTTACAATTTACCCATTGAGCCTGAAGATGCTGATTACGACTCAGATGAAACCATTTGCGAAGATTAATATATATCCCTTATACTTTAATAAAATCAGAAAAAATAAAACACATTAAAGCATTTTTGTTTTTATTCTCCAATTTTCAATGAACAATTCTTATTTTCAGTATGACGCATACAATGCTGTGTATTATTTTCAATCATAATATTTAAATTAGATATACTAGGAAAATTGAATATTTTTTGATAATTTATCCGTTTTGAAGCGGCATCGCTGGAAGAATTTTTAATACAAACAAAAGGAAAAATGAATAATTTTTTGCTATTTTATCCGATTTGAAGCGGCATCGCTGCATACATTTTTAATACAAATAAAATGATCATGTTTAGAGATATAATTACATCGATATATATTATGAAATCCATATTTTTTATTATAATTGCTATTTATACAGTGTGAATATTTTTCAAGTAAACTAATAAATAATAAAACGATTTAAATATTTTACAAAAAGTGTGTTTTTCTTAAAATATATACATTATTGATAAAACGAAATTATTTTTGTTAATAATGCCTTGAGTTGACTTAGTAGGTCACCATTAGGACATGGGATATCAAGCACATTCCAATTGAAGGGTCCTGCTGCAACAAGATTTTTAGTAAACTCGTTATATTTATAGTAGGTGGTGTTTTTAAAAAAGTATATGTGTCCATCAATGTACTGCAATGCTCCTGTTACATCGTATGGTAGCCCCGGGAAAATGTCTTTTATTTGCCCTCGACTCGAGACAGTTTTAAAGTTTTTGTTATATTCTATATAATTACTGTTATTATAAAAAACATATATTTTTCCATGATTGTTTTGAAACATTGTATTTATTCGTGCATTTTTAGGAACAGGTAAATTATTTTTCTCAAGTATTCGCAAACCGGGAAAATCTGCTTCATAATATTCATGAAGATCTTTATTGACTGCTATTAAATTGCCTGATGAACTTTGAAAAATTTGAGTTACAGAGTTCTTAGGTAACTTCTTTAGGTAGATAATCATCAAGTCTTTCTGGCTGTTGAGGAATAAGCTTAGAGTTCAAGTCAATTTTCCATAAAGAATTTTTGTATATAATGTATAATCGGTAATTATTAAATTCCCCAGCCATCGCAATAAACATATATTCCGGTGTTATGTCGCATAAATTTCTCCCTTCAGGTAAATGCTCAGCGGTCCTAGATTTATTTGGAGTAGGTTGAGTAGGCCCATAGAGAGCAGTAAGAGCCATTTTGTCATCTTCATCTAACTGTACGGGGATGTTGGATTGATACCACGGAAACATTATTGCTGACTGTACATCACTGTGGTAAATACCTAGGATATGTCCAATTTCATGAATTATCACCATAAGTAAACTAGATCGATCATCTGGACTTGTTCCATCCAAATTTAAATCCCATCGTTCATCAGCATCAATATGGAGTTCAATACAACCGTTTCCTTCCGGGAAATAAGCATGGGCTAGCACCTTTCCAGGACCATCAAATTTATTTGGACATTCTTGGTAACCTTTGCAATCTGCTCGAAAAAAGTGTGTTCTATGTACAACCGTTATAATTATATCAGGTAAATCAGGATGAGTTCTGCGAATTAATTCAAATTTAAACTTTGAACTGTTGCTCCATACTTCAAATGCCTATTTAGTTACTTCAAGATATTCCTGAGTTGCTTGAGGAAAATACCATTTTAAATTAAATTTAGCCCATTTCGAATTTTTAACTCTATAAGAATGGTCATCAGTATCTTCTGCTTCACTTACAGAACATCTAGGTCTCTTAAGAAAATGTGTTGTTTTCTCGTCTAATTCTCCAGTTGCAGGAATATTAACTCTTTCTTGAAAGTTTACTAAATAATCTTGAAAATTGGCCACATTATTTTCAGTTGTGTTTAGGTACCCAAAACGATGTAAATATTTCATGGCATATGATTGGTCAACAACGTCATTTTCACATAGCGCTAATGTTATAGACAATGCTAATAAAATAGGTAACATGGTCTTTACTCTTCTAGCATCAACAGAAAAGTGATCTAGAAATGAAATAATGTGTTCTTTTCTACTTTTCAGATGACTGATTTAGCCATTGCGCATGCCCCTTGACATCTACAATATGTTCTCTACGTCATACCAGCCCTTTTCGCAATTTAATTGGACCAAAGTTAAACATTAATACCCCTCACGGTCGACATGCTCATCTCCCTGACTCGGGTATATTATCTCAAAATGTTTTCTCAAATATTACAAACTTTAGTCCTATTATGAATTCATTTAAACAAAATTAAATATATGTAATTTGAAAGTTAACTATAATAAAAATGCATAAATTATAGATATTACTCATATGCAACATTGTAACAGGTGTTGCATTTAAACGAGTAATTAAAATTAAATATATGTAATTTGCAAGTTAATTATAATAAAAAATGCATAAAATATAGGATTTTAATAGATTTCCTATTTAGCATAAGATTCTATACAAAGTTATCGTTTTCCCTCATAGTGGGTAATATAAATACAGGTGTGCGTGAACCTGCAATTTAATCAACCAATATGAGTAGTCAATATAGTGGTTATAGTTCTTGTGAAATTGTTTTTGAAAGTGAATCATCGTCACCAACACCTTCTTCACCTTCTGCAGTGTCGCTTAATGATTGCGTTGAGGAGATCGACCATGCTTTAATTTCATACGAGTATGCTGATAAATTGAAGCGATACCGTCTACTAGAAGCGAACTTTTCTGTAAGAAATTACACACTTTTGTGTGGAATAAGTCCATCCAGAACCTTCAATCCTGTAATAAGACTAACACCTTTACTTCGACCTGGAAGAATTTCGTTTGGTGCATTTGAGTGGACTACTTTTATTGAATTGTTACGGTTGATATATGATAACTTTTTCACGAGAATCTACCATCGCCTCCTGACGAATACGATCCTGTAGATTTCCCTTGTGGGGACTTTTGTAAAGTCAGTCAATTAGTGGATGACGATAGCAAGTTTCTACTTGTAAAGAAACACGGGGTCGAGTTCTATCTTGATGAGAATGATGTTTTCGATATCCTTGAAGCAAATTGCAATTTGGTGAGCAACTACATTTCGCTGTTGGACGACTTGAACTTTAATACATTTTACCGTATTTTAATAGATTCTACACGAGCTTATTTTGCTGTTAATTTCAATAGTATTTGTGACATTAGTAGATTTAATACTTTAATTTTAATTTGTAGTGTTATACCAAATTGTTTAGAAAAAATGCTCTACAACGGTACATGTATTACTATAAAATGATGTTATTAATGACATATATAATCATTGTTCAAATTAAAAAAATGCATCAAGTCTTTTATTGAAAAACTTCTTTTTTATATTTTGCATTGTTTAAAATAATTAATTCTCAAATTACATATAATTAATTTGAATAATTAAATCTTTCAGTAATTACATTAAACACTATTAAAAGTTATAGACCCAACTCAATAAAGAGATAAAATGAAATGAGTTATATATAAATTGTCAAATAAATTTTTATTAAAAACTAAAAATAAGTCGTATCACCCTGTATTATTAGGCAATCTAATTATCATTTATGTATATTTCTGTTTGCATAGTTATTAGTTGATACTTACCGATCTTTTTTAAATAAAAATAAGTCATATCACCTAGGCAATCTGAATATCATTTATGTATATATCTGGTTGTATAGTTATTAGTTGATACTTAGCGGTCTTTTTTAAATAAAAATAAGTCATATCACCTAGGCAATCTGAATATCATTTATGTATATATCTGGTTGTATAGTTATTAGTTGATACTTACCGGTCTTTTCTAATATTTACCTACGAGGCTCCTCCAAAATTTATTCAAAATCAGAAATTTTCGAACTGTTTGTGGTTTTTAGATAAAATCACCTTGTATTATTAGGCAATATGAATATTATTTATGTATATATCTGGTTGTATATTCATTAGTTGATATGTTCCCTATTAGCGATTTACATTTATCAATGAGATGGTGTGTACCGTTCAAGATTGGGTAGGTAATTATTGTTATTTAGAGCGCTATTTTTTAAGTTGAACGCTAATGCCCTTACGGCAACGTTCATTGCGTATGTTTTTCTTTAAATTTAACATCTACGTCACTTATAGATCATACCTGTCTTTTCCGCAATTCAATGGACCAATAATAATGAAGTTAAGCGCTAATGCCCTTACGGCAGGAAATTTGGGGGGGTCATGAAAGGTCACGTGTGGGCTACTCGGCCGTCCATAAGAATTGACTGAAAATTTGGGGGTCCTAAGGTCACGTGTGGGGAACTTGGGCTTTCGGACTGAAAAATTTGGCGGTCCTAAGGGGGTGTGGCCGTCCATAAGAATTGACTGAAAAAAGTTCCCCCGGCCAAGTGACAATATATCTACTCCAGTATGATCTAGAAGTGGTGTAGATGTTAAATTTAAAGAAAAAACATGCGCAATGAACGCTGTCATAAGGGCACAAAGCGCTTAACTTCATTATTATTGGTCCAATTGAATGACGAAAAAGACAGATATCATGTAAAGGGGACATAGACGCTAAATTTAAAGAAAAGCATGCGCAATGAACGTTGTCATAAAGGCATTAGCGTTTAACTTCATTATTATTGGTCCAATTTAATTATGAAAAAGGTAGGTATTATCTATAAGTGCCGTAGATGTCAAATTTAAAGAAAAACATGCGCAATGAACGTGGCAATAAGGACACAAAGCGTTTATCTTCGTTGTTATTAATCCAATTGAATTGAGGAAAAAAAACAGGCAACATCCACAAGCAACGTAGATGCTAATTTTTACGAAAAAATTGCTTGATCATGATTGGATAATTATGTCACGTGATCTATATCTAGAGGGGGTTATTATATAATATTTATTAATAACGCTTGGAGGGATTATTGCTTTAAGACATGCGTCGTCAAGACAAACATATTTGGGAAAAAGTCCTTAAATTTGAAGAAAGACTCAAGCAACTTCGTAAAGATATTAAACTGTACGAAGACAAAGAAAACGTTATAAAGCAGTTGGGCGATTTAAATTTGGACAATACAAGAATACCGAAAAAAGTACTATGTTGCTGTTACCCCTTAAGACGAATTCAACCAACACCAACAGTTCTTCAGGTGCCGGTGACGCCATGGATGGACAATTAAATGGTGAAATTAACAAGACATTTACAATATCGTGCCTCACGTTATCTGCTATATGTATTTTGTTACTAAAATTTCTTTATAAATGTATTCAAAGAAGGTTTCGATCCTCATGTAATGTTGCAATAAACAACTAAAAATATGCAAAAGGTGTTTCATTAAAACTCAAAAAATTTTCATATCATTTATTAAAAATCAAAAAAAAATTTCATTTCACCATGTGTAATATTTTTCGAAGAAAAACAAAAAAATTGTGCTGAAAGAGTATATAATAAAGAACGAACCGTTTAATTATTTTTTTATTATATTCAATTTACTTGGTAGGTACATTTTATTCATAAAAAGATATAATTTTTGTCAATAGGGTTTTCAATTGTTCTTTTAACCCTACGCTGGGACAGGGTATGTTAAATAGATTCCAACTAAATTGTCCAGCTTCAACAACTTTATTCGTATATTCACTATATTTGTAATATACGTTTAAGTTTTTGTTGAAAAAGTAAATGAAACCATCTATATATCTAAACGCTGATGTCAAGTCCATCGGTATACCGGGAAATTGATCGGTTATACGTCCACGACTAATTATTTCTCCAGGATCATTATTGTATTCTACATAGGAAACGTTGTTATAGAAAACAAAAGTTCTACCACTATTTGATTGAAATAACGCATTAATATAAGCATCTGAGGGCACAGGTAAATAATAATCATTTTGAATATTTAAATTTGGAAATGAGGCTACATAACATTTTCGATTACCAAACGTTATTAAATCCCCCGCTGAATTTTGAAAAATGTGAGAAAATGGGGTCGAGGAAGTCTTAAGTTCATTGGGTAGATAATTACTTAACGGTTCGGGACTTGAAGGTATGAGCATACTATTTAAATCAAATTTCCACAAAGATGTATTAAATCCGACGTACAATCGATAATTAGGAAACGTTGGAGCTGTTGCAAGAAAAATGAAATCAGGTGATTTAATATTACATAAATTTTTGTATTGAAGCGAAACAGTCATCGGCGTCTTAACAGAAGAAGAAGAAGAAGAAGAAGAAGAAGAAGAAGAAGAAGAAATGTGTTTTCGAGTGGTTGGAGGATAAATTGTAGTCGTTGTCGTTGTCGTTGTTGTCGGCGTTCGTCGTCGTCGTGAACCATACAAGAATTCTAATGCATTCTTATCATCTTCATCTAGAGGAGTTAACTTTTGCTGATACCATGGAAACATAATTGCAGACTCTACTTCACTATGCCCTAACCCAAGGGTGTGACCGATTTCATGTACCAACACCATAAGAAAGCTTACTTGACCATCAGGAACATTATCATCATCATCCCCAAAATACCATTGCTCGCCAGCATCCATATGAATTTCAATACATCCATTAGCACTAGGAAAATGTGCGTGAGCCAATATTTTCCCAGGCCCATCAAAGTTTTGTGGACATCGATGGTGACCTGTACAGCTTTCTCGAAAATCGTGTTTTTTGGGTACGACGGTTATAGTAATATCGGGTTTCGGTGTTGGAAATTGAACTAGTTGAAAATTGAAATTGGAATCACGTTCCCATATTGCAAAAGCCTTTTGAGCTGTTAAAAGATGTTCCGAACGGGCTTGAGGAAAATACCATCGCAAACTCGTTTTATTTTGCCATCTTGATATCGTTGTAAATGAATTTTCACCAACAGTACATCTAGGTTTATTAATTAATTGAATAGTGGCAGCGTTCAGAGTTCCATCCACAGGTAGATTATATTTTTCTTGAAAATTTGCTAACACATTTTTAAGGCTATCACCTACGATTTCATTTTGATTAATGTAGCCAAACCGTTGCAAAAATGATACAAAATATTCTAGAGTAACGTTCGCAGAATTTGCGTGGGCTGTTAAGAGAAGCAGTACAAGTACTTTACCAACACACATGTTGAATATAAATGAAAATGTAAGAAATGTGTACGTATATATATTTTGCATTTATTCTTATAAATTTTTTAAAAAGAGAGAGAGAGAGAGAGAGACTTTTAATTACCATACAGGATGAAGTCAAAAAGGTCACGTAAACGCCACGTAAAACATCAAAAACGTCACGCACCTCACGTTTTACGTCACGCACCTCGCGTTTTACGTCACGCACCTCACGTTTTACGTCACGCACCTCACGTTTTACGTCACGCACCTCACGTTTTACGTCACGCACCTCACGTCACGTTTTACGTCACGCACCTCACGTTTTACGTCACGCACCTCACGTTTTACGTCACGCACCTCACGTTTTACGTCACGCACCTCACGTTTTACGTCACACGCACCCCACGTTTTACGTCACGCACCTCACGTTTTACGTCACGCACCTCACGTTTTACGTCACGCACCTCACGTTTTACGTCACGCACCTCACGTTTTACGCCACGCACCTCACGTTTTACGTCACGCATCTCACGTTTTAGGTCACGCACCTCACGTTTTACGCCACGCACCTCACGTTTTACGTCACGCACCTCACGTTTTACGCCACGTGAACGTCAAATGTTTAACCTATTTTTTAGAGATACACTACAAGTTATTATTACCAATGTAATATAGTCAAATAAAGTGTAAATAAAATTTTATGTGAGATGCTCCTTTGTAAAACCGGATAATCTAGCGCCACAGTTATGCAAATGGGTACCTAATTTGTGCAACTTATAAAATTATTGCATAAGACTTTTCACAGACGTGCTGTTACACGTGTCACCCCCTCTTGTAATAATGAACTCGCCCACGAGCGCAGCCATGTTGAATTTTGAAAACTTAAAAACAATACGAAATTATCAAAACCGCGAATGAAGTGATAACCTAGAAACACGTATTTTATTGAGAACGAGTATTTCTTAAAACATCGCGAAAAAGCCCCTTTTCACGTGAACATACCGTGATTATTAGACCCCCACTCACTTTTTTATCTTTCCATTTGTATATGTGGTAACGAACAGAGAGTACAATTAACACAAGTCGTTCGGTCCTAAACAATCGATATGGAAAAAATTGAATTTCTTATAGGTAAAAGAGCTGTAAATAAAATATTGCGTTTACCTGTAAAAGATCTTTTAATTGAACAATGGAGTCAAGAAACTAGAATATCTTGTTACATCCTCTACATCGGTGATGAAGTTGCAGCGTTCGCCTTATTATCAAGATGTGATTTCGATCCATTAGGACAACATGATGTTCCCAGAATATTAAATTATATATATACATTTGGCAAACACAGAAGAAAAGGTTACGCATCCAAAATAGTTCAACATCTAATGAAAACAGGGAATCAGTTTACAACATTTTGCAGCAATCCGTGGTCAGAAGGAGTCTTTACAAAATGCAACTGTACCAATTACGGTGAAAATAATTATTCAATAATGTTTAGATATCCTTAATAAATCATATTAAAACAAAAAAAAGGTTTTTAATTTATGAGTAAAAAAGGTTGTTGAATGAAAATTAAACAAATAGTCAAACTGGATTGAAAAATGTTGATAAGAAATATTCTTTTTTATTTATAGAAAAATCCGTTAAATGTGATTGTACCATAAAATGGGAAAGCTAAATACCATTCAGGCCTAACACACTGAATGTGCTATGGAGTTAAGAAATATAGAATCCCCACCCATTTTTTTCATACTAATAAATATTAAGACTTTCTCCGGTGAAGTTAGTCAGGCAGTCATCATGCAGTTTACAGAAGAATCAAAAGTGAAAAATATCTATTTGGGTGAACAAAGGTTCTACCTGAATAAATCGAATACGAAATATGTCGCAGTGAGTCTGTCGCATGATTTAAATTTTGTTCCGTGTGTGAAAATATCTGCAAACAAAGGAAACTGTATCGTGTTTAGTGAAAAAGAGTGGAAGGAGTTTTTATCCTTCAAAGAAACTATTGAAGATTTTATAACAGCGGGAAAGGAGGAATCAATAGATGTTAGCCGGTTTTTGTTACAGTTTGAAAATTTTGAAAGCATTACTGTTTTGAAAGTATTAACTGGACATGCTACTGTCTGGTTAGGATCAATTTCCCTTTCCGAGCTCTGGAGATGCTTACCCTTAATTACGCACAACATTGAAGTATTAAAAAGTCAGCAGTTTGTAGGTTCCTTAAAAATTTTACAAATGGCGGTTAAAAACAAGGAAGATATCATCAACACAGCTCTTACTACAATGGAGCCTATAAAACAAGCGCATCCGATTACATATAGTTTATTACTAGAACTTATATTCAAATACCCCGATGTTCTTAAAGAAAAGATATGAAGAAAGTAACTTTTAATGAAGATTACAATCACGTTCACATATGGGGATCATTAGATGTTGAAACAAGTGATTGGGAATCAAGATATCTTAATCAACGACGTTTTAAACGCCGAATAGAAGAAGCTGTTAAAATTATTAATCCCGTTTTAAATATAACTCATAGAAATAAAATGTATAATACTTTACAAAATAAAACATTTAAACAATAGAATTTTTGTCTATCCAAGACTGATTTTGTATAGAATCTTATGGAAAATACGAACAAATTTAGCAATTCAAGGGGCCTTTTTTTTTAATAACCTTCAAACTTATCGTTTCCCCTCATAGTGGGGGTATATAAATACAAGTGTGTGCGAACCTACATTTTATTCATTCGTGTGGTGCACCTGCAATTTAAATCAACCAACAACAGTAACATGAGTAGTCAAGATAGTGGTTATAGTTCTTGTGAAATTGTTTTTGAAAGTAACTCGGCATCGTCGTCGTCGTCGTCGTCGTCGTCGCCAACACCTTCTCCAATGGTGACGCTTAATGATTGTGTTGAGGAAATCGACCAAGCTTTAATTTCATACGAGTATGCTGTTAAATTGGATGCACTTTTGTGTGGAATAAGTCCAGCCAGAACCTTTAATCCTGCAATAACGCTAACACCTTTACTTCGACCTGGAAGAATTTCGTTTGGTACATTTAAGTGGACTACGTTTATTGAATTGTTGCGTCAGAGATACGATGACTTTTTCCACGAGAATCTATCATCACCTCCTGACGAATACGATCCTGTAGTTTTCCCTTGTGGAGACTTTTGTAAAGTCACTCAATTAGTGTACGACGATACCAAGTTTCTACTTGCAAACAAACATGGAGTCGAGTTCTACCTGGACGAGAATGATGTTTCCGACATCCTTGAAGCAAATTGCAATTTGGTGAAGAACTACATTTCGTTGCTAGAAGACTTGAACTTTAATACATTTTACTGTAATTTAATAGATTCTACACGAGCTTATTTGGCTATTAATTTCAATAGTATTTGTGTCGACGACACTAGTAGATTTAATACAAATTGCAAATTGCAATTTGGTGAGCAACTACATTTCGCTGTTGGAAGACTTGAACTTTAATACATTTTACCGTAATTTAATAGATTCTACACGAGCTTATTTTGCTGTTAATTTCAATAGTATTTGTGACATTAGTAGATTTAATACTTTAATTTTAATTTGTGCTGTTATGCCAAATTTTTTAGAAAAAAATGCTCTAGAAGAGTACATGTATTACTATAAAGATGATGTTATTAATGATATATATATAATCACTGTTCAAATTAAAAAAAATGTATCAAGTTTTTTTATTTAAATAAAACACTTCTTTTATTTTTTTAAATTTTATTTTTTATTACCCAAGCAAACATACATAAAAAACTACAAATAATACAGTAAGCAAACATACATAAATAAAAAAACTACAAATAATACGGTAAGCAAACATACATAACTAATACATTAGGCACATAGTTCAGTCTGAAAATCGCACTCGTTTATTTTTTTCATGTAACTCGTTATAACAATCATATTTTTCTTTCAATTCAAATAGTGTATGATCGAAAGAATTTTGACACCATGAAATTCTACTTTGGTACAATAAATGCAATTCAGATGCTGAGTAGCTTTCATGATAGCTATCAGTGGAAAAAGTTATTTTGTTATTATAACGTTCTAACGTTGCTTCTTGAATCCCTTTAAAACAAATTTTACAAACAAAAAGATTCAAGTTTTCTATTTTGAAATATCGAAACCAAGCACAATAGTAATCATTTTCAGTAAATATTTCTAAATCGGGGCAAGCTAATAAAGCGTTGCGAAGTTCTATGCTCATATCGTTATACTCAAATTCTAATAACACATCATCGCTATCATAATCAGCCTCACATCTTAATTTTTTCCACTTGTATTTATTAAAATTTTGAATAACTTTCTCTGTTAAACTCCACGGTAGAGGTGATTGATAAATGAATCTAATGGTATTGGGAATATTTTCGCAAATTTTTTTTACACAAAGTTGGCTTAACGTTAACATATCTGAAAAAACAAAAAAAACAAAAATTAACTTTTATATCCCCACGGAAGGGTGTCATGTGAGTGGGAAAGTAATTGACGTTTATCGTCATAGGGGCTAAGTCCAATTTTAGTCTGCCGGATGCTGTATACATCATGCAAATATGATCGAATGGTGTGTTGAGTGATATATTAGGCGTTATTGGAGGAGTAATCGGAAGTGTCAAATTTTTCTAAATGATCTCCAATCAGACTTTTGTAAACGTCATCACAATTTAATTAAAATAAATAAAACTATCGGTGTCAGTGTACATTAATTTTAAATTTTCCACCCCCATAGTTGGTAACATGAAATTATAGTGAAAGTCATACATACAGGTTTTAGAAATGTCCAGGATAGCCATGCCGATATACAGGGGTTTGTTGAAGAGTAGTTCAGCTTTTTTTAATTCGATAGCCATGAGTTTGTCGTCAAAAACTCTTCGATTATGAAATCGGGGGCTGGCTATCAAATTTTTTGCACCGTAACGACCCTCGTAAGAAGTAAGTAATTTCACTACCCTATGGAGCCTGATGTTTTCCATAGTCTTACCGAATACAGCATTATTAGCAAGTTTGAATTGGTTTTTTTTTAAATTACTAGTGGCCACAGTCCTTAAACGAGTATTCAGCTCGATATAGGACTGTAGCCAAGCCGATTGTTTAAATTTTAACACTTTATGAATTTTTGTTAATTTTAAGCCCTGTTCGAGGGCTTGTTTTAAATTGCGATAATGCAGAGTGTATTCTTTTTTCGGATAAAGGGTGGTCATTAATTTGGACAATTTGGAACCATCACCGGGAGGTTTGCGGTGTTCTGGACAAAATGGGAAATCCTTGTGCTCGTCATGTAAACTTTCGGGATACTCTAAATCTACTTGTAAAATATATCCGATGGGTGAATCGTCGGGAATCTGAGTAATGTCGATGTTTCTATTGTGCTCCCATTCAAACCCCCCATAGGGGAGGAACTGTGACATAGCCCACCCATATAAATTGTTTACGTCAAAGTACATAAGGTACTTGGACGGTTTAGAAGAATCATATTCAGGCATGTATTCATTGTTAGCTTCAGAATATCTGTTTGAACAAACAGATATTCCTCCACGTATTGATGACTCGACAAACAACAACATGTCTACATCTTTTAAAATTTGTAATTTGCA
The DNA here is from genome assembly GCA_951812935.1 of Hermaeophaga mercurialis. Taxonomy (NCBI): domain Eukaryota; kingdom Metazoa; phylum Arthropoda; class Insecta; order Coleoptera; family Chrysomelidae; genus Hermaeophaga; species Hermaeophaga mercurialis. Next base: position 49,753,222 of record OX638361.1, on the reverse strand, counting down.
TTTAGTGTACTTGAGCATACAGTCCCAAGTATATCCGGGCATAGTATAGTACCATGCCGGATCTAGTTGGTAAGTTTCCAGAGCAGTTGTTCGAAAGTTTTCCATAACGTCACAAAGAAGGAGAATGTCCGTTCGCATATACAAATCTGCATATTCGCCTAAATTTTGAATTTGGAAAGCTTGCCAAACGTTTTGCGCATGAGTGTAATCATCCGTGGAAATATGACAATCATTTAATTTGTTGTAAAAACTCTCAATTGCTGGAAGACTAGTGGTATCATTTAGCTTATCAATACTATCAATGTAATCGTATGGAAAAACACCTTTCCTCGTCAACAGTTTGAACGTTTCATTAGTCAAGTTACCAAATTGCCCTTTTAATGTAACCAACTCCTCTATTTTTAGTGTAGACACCAACTCATCGAGACTGGTACCCAAAAATCTAAAGGAGTCTATATAGCGAAATTTAATTTTAGTTTTCGGTTCATACTGCGTAAAAGAAATGTATTTTTCCATGTTCACAGGTAGTACACTCAAAGGTCCACGTTTAGCACGATCTCTTATTATAAAATGGCTGTCGTATCCGCTAAGATTATGGAACACAATAGGCACTACAAATAGTTTTTTGAAGTTCAGATTGCACGAATGATGTGCGAACCCTCTAAATAATCCCGTAAAATGATCGTGATCTTTAACGATGATGTCTTTTTCTTTAAACTTATTGTCGTTAATGTGACAGCAGACACCGTTTGCGATAGTAGGCATACGAATAGGAACAATATTTAATAATTTAGATTCAATAAATTTCGCGACATCTAACATTTGATTCGCAAACCAGTCCATGCAATCTTCCCCTCTATAACTATTGTAGTAGGAAATCTGATTATCGTAGCTGCATTTTAAGTAGAAGCCTGCACTAAATGTTTTGTGATGTTGATACTTGGTGGTTGTATGAGATATCTTTTTAGTGCAGGCTTCTAAAATAGACTCGAAATCGGCATAAACAACAAAAGGACATTTCTGCTTGTATACATGATTTTTAAATTCAACGTTATCATATGGGGGGAAAGAAATTTTGCAATCGTTACTATTTATGCATATAATTTCGTGGTCCGTTAGTTTTTTTTCGTTTTGAAAATAGTTTAAGCACCTATCACAAATAAATTTTTTATTTTTACTTTTGTTAAGTTGGTTTGAAACTAGTCTAGACATATTTTTAATCCAACAATAATGGTATTTAATGGTGTTGGTGGTGGTAGTAGTATCCTCATTGTTGACGGGAGGAGCCTCGTAGTCGTTTAATTTTGGAAAATATTCATCTTGAATTAAAAGTAAATTTACATGACGCGGCAGTTTATTTTTAAGTTAAACGTGCAGGTACCACTACGTAAAATGATCTTTTATTAGTTTGATTTAGTTCTAAAGCGTAAACGTTTACAGAGATATCATTTAACTTTTCAAATTTTGATATTTGCGTTAATTTCATAGGCAATTCTAAACCGTCTGTATTCTAAACTGTACTATAATGGGGGTAATTAGATGTATATTCAGAGTGTTTTTTAGCGGGAAACAAAAAACTCGTTACAGCCCAGTAAAAACACGCCAGGTCTGCATTTTGGACGTTTATGCATGCCTTTTTCGTTAATATTTCTTTTGGTAGTGGAATGAAGGATGAACCGTTCCCAATTTCAAATTTGTTAATAGCTACTTCCAATAAATTTATTTTTGACAACGCCCACCCACTGTCTTTTTCTTGAAATTCCGAAAGTTTATTTAAAATAAAATCTACAACACTTTTATACTCTTGCGCTAAATCTGTCCCTAAATCAATAACGAAATTTGGGGATCCAAAGTATTTAATGTCAATTACTTCCCCACCATCACTATTATTTTTTTAAAAATCGCCACAAAATGTGACATTTACTTTTAGTGACGGTGTATCATTTTTTAAGATTTGTAAAATTTTAGATTTAAATAAATTAAAAGCTGCCTTTAAAAAATCTTTTATTTCTTTATGTTTTAAATTTACAATTACCCCCGTTCTAATTCTACTGTTAAAAATCGCGTTTACGTCTTCCCATTTAACGCCCGCTTTAGTTCCGCGCCCCTGTCTGATGCCTTCCCCTACTACATGGGAAGACGCTAATTTAATGATACATCGTAACCTTTTCAACTGCCCCATTTTGGCGTAAATTTTTCTTTTTTCCCCTACCGTGAAATTGCATTTTTTTACCGCTAAATTGCATTTTCGTAGGTGAGTACTAATTAGTGCTAGCCATTTATTTTTATCTGAATATGTAGAAATATTGTGCTGAGTTTTAAGAATTTCTTCAATTTTTTGAAAAACGAGTGCGAAATTCATGACTAACCTAATTTTCTATTCTGAATAAGGTCCTAGGAGCACAGCTCTTGGATATCTCGTGCAGGCCAATAAAAATTAAACTGAAGTCCCCTTTGTTTAGATCGTCGATGTGGTTCTTGTAAATTTCGGTAGACCTTTTGGGCAGAAGGGTGACGTTCTCCTCCAATTCCACTAGGATGGATTCCCCGCCAAATTTGGATTTAACAAGCTGAACACGGTGAATTTTATTTGTGATGTTGGGTTGCAGGTCCTTTAGCTTAATTATGGGCTTGTTTTCGGTATCTGTAGATGAAGTAAATTCGTTTAATTTTTCGAGAAAACTCATCTAAAATAATAATAAAAAAATGGAATACTAGCATGAAAAAAACCTCGAAAAAAACACTTACTTTAAAAGCTTAAAGATGACGATAGCAAAAAAAAGTCTTAGACGGATTGAAGCTTAACAGCCAAAAAAATGTGGATCACTGGTACAAATTACTGAAAAAATCAAAAATTTGTATTGTTAAAATTACAAAAAAAGTTTTTAAAAAAATTAACTTATTTAACACTTTGAAGTTTAGATTTTGAAATTTACCACAAAAAATGCAGAGCACTGGTACAAAAAAAGTTTTAAAAAAATTAACATTAAATGTACTTACAATAACTCCAACTGGAAACTGTTCACTGAACACTAACTGACAGCACAATGTAAAAAACAACTGGAAACAGCTCACTGAATACTAACTGGCAGCAGCAGCAGCAGCAGCACTGGTGAAGAGACGTTTACGACTGAATTGTCGATTGATATGCTTCGGCTTTTATAGCACTCGAGAAAAACAACAACATTATCTGTGGGAAGATAACTAAATTCGTTTCGTGGAAATGTGATTGTATTTTTCACCGTTATCAGTCTTATCTTATTTTTATCCAGGAAGCTACATCCCATGGGAACGGATGTAGATGTTTGTACTAGAATTTGTTTTCTGTAAATGTGGTTTTATTTTTTCTCGTTACAGTCTTATCTAATTTTTATCGGGGAGGCTTCATCCGGTATAACCGTTAAAGTACGTTTTTAAATTTTTTTAGAAAATGTAGATTGCAGGGCCGTATTTAAAAAATTTTTAGGTTGAAAAAATTTTTAAATTATTAAAAGTATATGTTTTTTAATTTTTTCAGAAAATGTAGATTGCAGGGTCGTATTTAAAAATTTTTAGTTTGAAAAAAAGAATTTTGTGTGTTATTAAACACTTTGAAGTTTAGATTTTGAAATTTACTTAACTTAAGCAAGCTCAATTTTCGGAGGAATATTATAACACTATTGACAAAAATTATATCTTTTTTATTAATAAAATGCAAAATATTATATAATAACCTTATAGACAATGCCTGTATTTTCCGCGATTCAATTGGACCAATAACAGCGAAGTTAAGCGCTTTGTGCCCTTATGGCAACGTTCATTGCGCATGTTTTTCTTTAAATTTGACATCTACGCCACTCATAGATAATGCCTATTTTTTCCGCGATTCAATTGGGCCAATAACAGCGAAGTTGAACGCTAATGCCCTTATGGCAACGTTTATTGCGCATGTTTTTTCTTTAAATTTGACATCTACGTCACTATAGATAATGCCTGTTTTTTCCGCGATTCAATTGGACCAATAATAACGAAGATAAACGGTTTGTGCCCTTATGGCAACGTTCATTGCGCCATCGGGTGACAGTTTCTAGAACTTTAGCATTATTGGACTAAAAATGGCCGCCGCCGCCGCCGCTCTCCAACGCCATCTACTAACACTTTGTGGAACTTTGACATAATTGGACTAAACATGGCCGCCTGGACTAAAAATGGCCGCTCTCGAAATTTGAATTTACCGAGAAACACGCTGGCGCGACACCAGCGCCTCTGGTGGCAGTTTCTTGAATTGATTTAGAACCCGCTTTGTATTACTACTCAAGAATTTGACTAGGACGTGTTTGATCATCCTCCGTACAGCCCGGACCTCGCTACTAGCGACTTTCATCTCTTCTTACACCTAAAGTCTTTCCTTGGTGGTCAACACTTCACCGATGATGACGAGCTGAAAGAACATGTCCCCACATGGTTGAAAGTAGTTAAGTATTGTTCGTGGTTAAAAGGTGCATCCTGTTTCCGGTCTAAAGGTCAATAACCTCAATTGACCTTTAGACTGGAAACAGGATGCACCTAATTACCACGAACAAATATCTAAAGGTCGATGACCGCAAATGAGGTCAAACATCCGGCCACCTGTTTCCGGTATAAAGGTCGATACATGAGAATGTTGTAACATATGTAGTCCATTAATCATAAACTTACTTATCACTTACGGTTTAGACAAGTCTAAACAATCATTGACTATGTTGATCATAATTATTTATAGAATTGAACATCTGTCGATGTGCGGTCATCGACCTTTAGACCGGAAACAGGTTGCACTTAATGTGTTTAATCTAAAGGTCGATGACCGCAAATGAGGTCAAACATCCGGCCACCTGTTTTTTAGACAAGTCTAAACAATTATTGACTTCATTAATCATAATTATTTATAGAATTGAACATCTGTCGATGAAATCATATTTAATATACTCCCCACTATTATTTCTTGATATAAAACGGAGAAAAATTTCTCTTTTAATCAGTCTTTAAACAAAAATGTCTTTAAATAGTGAGTTAAATAGCCCCATATTTTTGGGTGAACGTCGGTTTTATTTAAACAAATCAAAATCCAAGTATGTGGCAATTAGTTTATGTGAACAGTTAAATTTTGCGCCCTGCATTATCTTATCCGGAAATAAGGGTATCTCGCTAATGTTTAGTGAAGATGAATGGAACGAGTTTCTATTTTATCAAGACAGAATAACCAATTTTATGGAGTCTCCAACCGATGATCAGGTGATTGATAGTAAAAGATTTTTGTTGGAACTGAAGGAAGCCCCATACAGTACCATATTAAAAATTTCTGACGGTCACTCATGGATTACTGTCGGACCAAGTACTCTTTTGGAACTTTGGAGAATTTCACCTTTAATCAAACAAATGTTGGACATACTGAAAAATGTACAATTTACTAGTAGTTTCAAAATTCTACAGGCAGGTGTTAGAGGATATGATGATGCCATATCCGCCGCTATGAATATAATGGAACCTATAAAAATGGTCAATCCCATTACTTACAGTATAGCTGTAGAAGTGATTTATAAATATCCTCAATTATTAAAAGAAAATGAAAAAAGTGACATTTAACGAAGATCTTAATCAAATACACCTGCTTTGTACTTGGTCTTACGCTCACAAGATGGCGCGAAAAGGAAGCTGGGAGTCAACAAAACTGGATGGAATCCGTTTTTTTCATCGCATTGAAGAAGCATATAAATATATAAATCCAATTTTAAATTTAAGTCACAGAAATAAAGTGTATGAAAAATATTTTAATATATAAATCAAAAACTGAAATTTAGCTTTTAATTCCCCTATAATTGTGTATAGACATGGATAAGTACTGCTGTAAAAATAAATGTTTTGAAACCCCTGTTGATCAAGTAGATGGGATCGCTTGTCATATCTGTAACTCTTACTGCTACTGTACGTGTAGATGTATTGAATCGAAGAAAGAAAAGAAGTCTTTGAAAATGAAATTAAAAAAACTGTTTGAAAAAATATTTTATAAATAAAACACATTCGTAAAAAATTGGTTTTTATTAAAAAAATATTTTACACAATAGCGTTTTTATGAATCTATGAATTATGTGAGTTATCCATGCCAAGCCATTTCACTCGAATCTGGTTACCTTTTCGTTGTAAAATTTTTTCAACCAGATAGACATCTGGATGAATAGTTTTTTGGAGCTCTTCAGTGTAGAATTTACCCTTGATTTCTTGTATTTTGGAATCTTCTAACTGGTAGGTACGTGGGTTAGTATGGAAAACTTTTTTAATTCTAAAAATCACGTTTGTCCAATTAGGTGTATAACCTTTCGCGAAAATATGTCGATATTTGCTAATTCGAACATGATCCCCCACTTTAAATTTAGGTTTTTTCTTATCAACTATTTTTAAGTAGTTAAAAGAAGTGATCTCTTTCGCATTTTTCTGATTTACGGAATTTGGTTTAAATCCTGTTGTAGAGTGTACATTATTATTGTAATTATCTACTATTTCTGGAAGTACTTTTATCCACTTGTACGATCCCTGTAGGCTAAATTGTTTCCATAGCAAATTCTTGAGAGTCCTTATAGCTCTTTCACGGATGCTCGCTTTTAAATTTGAGTAGGTGTGGTAATGATTAATATTGTATTTTTTTATTAGTTGTTTGAAGGATACATTAAAAAACTTTGATCCTTGATCCGTTTGTAAATTTTTTGTCGGTCTTTTCATTCGCATCAATATTTTTTTCATGGCTGCTGTAACATCTTTTCCAGTTTTTGATTTTATTGGCTCAGCCCAAATGAATTTACTAAATGCATTAATTACTACCAAACTATACTTGTAACCGTTATTTACTTTTGAAAACTGTGACAATATTGCCAAATCTGCTTGAAGTAAATCATTTAAGCCTTTAATAATAACACGTCGTCTGGGATAGTTTATTCGTGCTGCTCTATGAAGTTCAGTAACAATTTGTAATTTAGACATTTTTTTCCAATGGGCACTGTATTATAATGTCAATACACATGACATCCGGTGTACCTAACTTAAATTCAATTTTATCTCCTTGATTAATAGTATTTCCAGCTAATTGATGATATTTATATGGTTTTGAATTAATCAGAACATCTCCATCCGCTTTATAATGATTAACATTTTGAATTTTCCCACTAAACGGAAAAACAAATGCAGTACCTTCATGTTCCAAAATATATAGATTTTTATTTAGTTTATTATTTTTTATGCCCTTTAAACGTAAAATACATTTACTATGTAGCGAAACTGGCTCACAAAAGTAAATTGATGCTGTAGGTGTAGGACTTGTAGTGACAGTTAAAAAATGATTACCGAATTTGCTGATGGGCATGGTTAGACTAATACTGTTTAATCCAAGGGACGCTATTTATTCAATTATTCCACCTTCACGTAGTTCTTCAATAATGGATACAATTTCATTGTGATGACCAGTGTTTCCAGCAACTTGAGAAGCAACGAGTAATTTCAGACGATCGATCAGTTCATTATAATCATCAAAATACTTGTAATCAATAGGTTTACTACTATATTCTAACATCAGTCCTTTACCAGTTTGTTTAGCTGCTTCCTTTCTGGCTCTTGTGATCATTGCGATCGATGATGGTAGGGAGGAAAGTCTAGGTCGATATGTAGGTTGGTTCGGCTTAATAATTTCAAAATATTTGCTCTTAATATCAAATGGAAATTTTCTGATTGGAAAATCATCTTTATATTCCCTATGAATTAAATGTGTTCTTTTAACTATATCAATGTATTCATCAAGATCAGACTTTTTAAATGATATTGGATTTTTCAGAAATAATAATTCGTACAGCCCTGGGGTACCGGGGTAGACTATATTTTGGATCTTAACATTTGGACCTTCAAAGTCCATAAAGGAATTCCCGATTTTAAATTTTTCTGTCAGCATATCATGAGCAACTCCTAAAATATGATCGTATTTACCATCTACGTCTGTAATTGCACCTTTAATATAATCTCGTGGTAGAGGGTGTGTAAACTGCTCAAGATATTCTTCGAAGACTTCACTCTTGGTTAAATCTTGAATACTCTGTCTAAGTGAGTCTTCATCATATTGATCCAATATATGTACACCTGGTACATCCTCTTCATTATGTGACTCGAAAACAGTACCTTCATTTATAAATTGGGATTCATTTTGATGTTCTGGGGCAATATGAGTGCTATTTAAGTCTGCTAAAGGTCTTAATTGATTCGTTTGAGGATAATTAGTTGAAGGTCTCCCTCTCGGTGTTATAAACGCAATTTGATTATACTTAGATTTTAGTGGTTTTAGTGGTTTTATCAGTAACTCTAGAGACTTCTTCAGATTTTGTTTCTTTTTTTATTTTAGGTTTTCCAAAAGCTGTAACCAACTCTTTGAGAGGCTCAGTTATTGGACGATAAGTTTTTTCCAACTGTGTTTGTGATTTAGTTATATCACTTTTTAAGCTTTTATATTTTCTTTTTAATGCTTGTCTGGCCTTTATCAGTTGTTTAGTCATCTGAGGATTCATTGTAAATAATGTAGATATATATTGTACTTGTTTATATATGAATAAAATTATCAAAGTTTTTTCTATATCGTCCCGAAGACATTAAGCAATCCTTGTCTATAACGAGAAAATCAAACTTATCTCGCCAACAATACGAACACAAGTCTTTAAATTCTTGAAAAGACATATCAATATTTACGTGATCATTAAAAATATGTTTTAAATTTGTCATATCTTGTTGAAAAACTATAAGCAAATTTGCATTATCTCTAATAAGTTGTTTGGGAAAAGCCGAATATGTCTGACATAAATAAAAACAATCTGTTTGTTTATGTCTACCAAAACAGAAGTATCTTTGGATAATGTTTTGATCACAGGATGCCACGTCATCAAATATTATAACGGAATTGTGTTTAATTTCTTGTGGAGAAACAATGTCTTTAGAATCTTCATATTCCTCATAATCAATTTCTTTTATGGGTAAATTTCGAAGATACTTGTATTTTGGTTGATGAAGACTTTTCGAATATACATATAAATTTTCAAATCTTAGTCCGTTGGGATGTTCAATCAGTGATAAAACAACATTTGTTTTTCCTGAACCACTAGCACCAACAACTAGAGCACGTTTCGATTCCCCTCCAAACAAATAACCATGTTTACCAACCTTAGCCTCATTTGAAATAATGTCATGATTTGTAACTGGTAATATAATTCTTTGTTTTTTAATCCTCATGGTTAAAAGTGGAGTGAGAGTATATATATAAAGTGAAGCACTTATATAAGATCATAATGCTTACTAATAAGCGAAGAGGACCACACCATAGAGGAAGGGGTTTTCTAAATTCTCTAATCAATAAAGTTCCAATTGAACTTCATTTGCCGGGATATTCTTTTTGCGATCCTGGAACTAAACTTAGTAAAAGACTTCAAAGAGGTGATATCGGTATAAATAAACTAGACGAAGCTTGTAAAAATCACGATATAGCATACGCTCAAAGCAAAGATCTTGAAACGAGACATCAGGCAGATAAATTATTAGAAAATTTGAAAGCTAAAAGGAAACTTGGAATGGGCTTGAAACGTAGAAGATGTAAAAAATATTTTATAAGAAAATCTAAAAAAGGTGGATCGTTAAGAAAAAAGAAACGCATAATTCGATCTCCGAGGAAAGGCGGCTTTTTACCACTTCTGCTTCCACTCTTGGGAGCCATAGGCGCTCTTGGAGGGGGAGGAGCTGCAATTGCTTCTGCTATAACCAAATCAAAAGCAGAGAAGGCTGCAATAGAAGAACAAAAAAGACATAATCTTGCTATGGAGACCAAAGGAAAGGGTTTATATTTAAGACCTTATAAAGGATATGGAATAAAGTCAAAAAACTGACGCTGCCTCATCGAGCGCTTACGGATGTAGATTTAAAACATTTTATCAAAATTTTACAAATACCATATTTTAGAGGAGTATTCATGAGGGATAATTTACCTAAAAAAGTCAAAAAATATGAATGCGGTATTTTAAATTTAGATTCTACATCTGGAGAGGGAACTCATTGGATAGCATATGTAAAAAACGATGATAATATAAAATATTTTGATAGTTATGGCGATTTAACACCCCCAATAGATTTGATTCGCTATTTTTATAGTAACGGTAAAGTTCAAATCATTTACAATCATGATAGGGTTCAATCTTTTAATTCATATCGATGTGGTCATTATTGTCTAAAATTCTTATATAATGAGCTGAAAAAAACAAAATAGTCATTTAAAAATATAATCTTGTTAAGGTAATATGTCTTATTCTTTCACTTTAAGTGGAAATTCATCAATTTTAAGTTATGATTTTAATCCACAGATTTATTTGGATGAAAACTTGGATTATGAAATTGGTCTCATAAATTTTAATAGTTTCAATACAATTCCCAATATTGATGAAAGCAATAACGTATTTATATGGGGTGATATTTCCTCTTTGCGTGAGTTTAAGCTTCCAGTGGGTGCATATGAACTGGATGATATTATTAAAATTTTAAAGAAACACATGAGTTTCATCGATAAAGATGCATGGATTGAAATAACTCCAGACACAAACACTTCAAAAATTAGCATTAGTAGCAATCGGAACATTTCGTTCAACTCACCCAACTCAATTGGCAATTTGTTTGGATTTACTAGTACACTAAGGATTCTACCTAATACAATTATTTCTTCAAATAAGCCTATCAAAATTTTAAAAGTTAATTCTATCGGCATTGATTGCAGTATTTCGGCAGGATCCTATTTAAATGGTAAACCAGTACATATAATACATCAATTTTTTCCTACAGTCCCAAATGGGTATAAAATAGTGGAATCACCACAAAATATTTTGTATTATCCCGTAAGCGTTAAGACAATCAACAACATTACAGTTAAAATTATTGACCAAGCAGGAAATCTTATAAATTTTCAAGAAGAGGAAATAACAGTTACATTACATATTAAAAAAGTGCAATAATATATTTTAAAATTTTTTCATCCCTATTCCCTAGAAAACTACAAAAGAACTTCTATAATTAAAAATCGAAATAGTTCTTCCAAAGCTATTAAAGGAATCATAGCGGAAAATAAAAAATTTTTAATTTCCCTGGGATTTAAAGTGATTGTATAATGGATATACTTCATGTAACTGGACAACCATTTGATGATAATTCAATTGAGGATTTCCAGTTTCATTCCTATCAACCGAATATTAGTGGAAATATTAATTATAACGATGAAGTGAGAATTTCTATTCAAGATCTTGATGCATACACCTTACCTTCAAATAGTTACTTATATATTGAGGGCAAATTACTCACAGATAATGGTGCAGTACCAACGAAACTAAAATTTATTAATAATGGAATAGCATTTTTGTTTCGTGAACTGCGCTATGAATTGAATGGAGTAGTAATTGACTCGGTTAGGGATGTTGGACTTGTCTCAACAATTAAAAATTATCTCAGTTTAAATGAAAACGAAAGTGTTTTATATCAAAATGCTTGTTGGTTCCCGAAACCACAAGAAAAAGTTGAAATTGATGCTACAGGAAAGGCTTCTTTAAAGACCCAAAAGATTTTGGTAGATGCAAACGGTAATTTCAACATATGCCTTCCTTTACGATTATTATCTGGATATTTTGAAGATTTTACAAAAATTATTATGAATATGAAACAGGAGTTAGTATTAATTCAATCAAATACTGATAATGATGCTATTATAAGTGTGGATGAAACAGAAAAACCAAAAATTGAAATAAGTAAACTTTACTGGAATATACCTCATATAAAACCTAATTTAAGTCAACAACTACGCCTGACGAATATCGCAAAGAGTAATAAAGATCTCCCAATTAAGTTCCGATCGTGGCAAATTATCGAATATCCTTCATTAAATACCTCAACCAGACATACGTGGGCGGTCAAAACAAGTTCAAAAATTGAGACACCGCGTCATGTAATTATCGGATTTCAAACAGATAAGAAAAATAAGATTACACAAGATATGTCCAAGTTTAATCACATTAATCTTGAAAACATCAAAGTTTTTTTAAATTCTGAAAGATTTCCATATAACGACATGTTTCTAGATTTTTCAACTAACAAATTTGCAACGTTATATGAAATGTTTGCAAATTTTCAAGAAAGCTATTATCATCTCAAAACAAATCAACCTATTTTTAATCCTCAAGAGTTTAAAGACATAGCTCCACTAACCCATGTCGATTGTTCGAGACAAAGAGAAGTAATCCAAGCGGGCAGTATTGTATTAAGAATTGAATTTAATACAAAAAATCCAACTAGTGCAGATACAGCAGCTTATTGTCTAATTCTTCACGAAAAGGAATTTTCATATAACCCATCCACAAAAATTGTTAGGCAGTACTAAAGCGCATGAGCAATATTAGGTATAAAAGAACGACACATTCAAAAATATAGTTAAAATGTATCCTTTAAAGTTAGAGTTGAACAAGAGGCTTGAAAAACATCGTCAAAATATTGAACAACTTCAACGTGATATTGAAAATTATCAACGAAAAAAAGAACTTGTTAAATTTTTTGAAAAATTGAAAATATGCGATTAGTTGTGGACCTTCAAGGATTTAAAATCGAAAACAATAAATTTATTGTCAAAGAACTCGCTGCTTTCGATGGTAATCGAATCAGTCATTATGTCTTCAAGCCACCATTTCCAATGAGAATGCTATCTCCTGATTTATATAGACAAGCAATTTGGTTAATGAAGAATCATCACTGTATAGACTGGAATGTGGGATTCACACCACTACATCAGTTCACAAATATTTTGCAATCTCTAACTCAAAAAGCTGATATGGTTTATGTCAAAGGTTTGGAGAAAGCCCGTTATGTTAAGAAATACTCTACTACACCAGTTTATGAATTTCCAGAAAGTTCAACAATAAAACCGTCAATTCCAAAATGTTTTTATCACACAAAAGATAATTGTATATGCGCTTTATTCAATGTGTATTCTTTATATGATAATTTTATAATGCTTGAATAAAAATTTGATTTTTTAAATTCTTGTTTTATTATCGCAGACTTTAGGCTTATTTTGCAAATACAACTAATATTTTTAATTTAAAAGGATATTCTAATTTTAATGAATTCTAATAATTAGTAAAAACTCTTTTTTCCACCTCCACCTCCCTACTATACCTTTTTAGCGGTCTTTAAATATCGTAAAAAAATTTTCATTAGTCGGTCATCATGATGCGTCACGAAACACCAACTGTAGACATTGAGATTTGTTGGGAAAACACTGGTGAGTTCGAAGTTAAGTATAGTACACCTAACCTTCAAAGACTGGCTGCTAATAAAATTTACGAGACGATAAGTGCGAGCGGCTCAATTGGAATTGATCACAAATTCGGTAATAATAAAATGTTTCATGTGTTTGTTATACCTGAAGAACTGTTGAGTGAGTTAAATTTCAGTAGTCTTGTGGTTTTAAAAAAACAGATATTAAAAAACATTACATGGATAAATCAAGATAAGTATACGGGTCAAAGCGCCGATTTGTCGATAGGCATTTTAACCCCCGATTGTGATGACCCGTATTTTTTTTGATATTGTACTTTAGAAAAGATATTTATAAGAAACCGGATATGTCGCAAGATGTTATCGTGAGAATGTTACAACATTCTCATAAATCATATAAATAACAAGTGTCAGATGTTTCCGGCTCCACATTTGCTATCCAGATGTTCTATTCTATAAATAATTAATGCCACCGGAAGTGTCAGATGTTTCTCATAAATAACGGTCACCAGATATTATCGTGGGAAACTTAGAGGAGAAAATGAAAATAGGCATTTTAACCCCAATAGTGATGCCCCGTATTTTTTTGATATTATACTTTAGAAAAGATATTGACAAGAAACCGGATATGTCGTAAGATGTTATCGTGAGAATGTTAAAACATTCTCACCATATAAATAACTAGTGTCAGATGTTTCCGGCTCCACATTTGCTATCCAGATGTTCAATTCTATAAATAATTAATGCGACCGGAAGTGTCAGATGTTTCAGAAAATGAAAATGGAAGAAGATGTCTTAAGAAAACTTCGTTTAGAAGAAAAGTAAAAAGGAGTGTTTACGGATAAATAAAGATTTGTAAAATTAATTAAAAAATAAAAGTTTACTTCAATTTCTTTGTTTTTATTTAAAGGTATAAATAGCAAAACGTCAAATTTTTTATCATTATACAAAATGTTGCCAACTCATTACATTATTTTATCGGCTATTCTTAATGGGGTGTTATATATTCAGTATCCGTACAAAGCTAAAGATATTTTTGTTTGTTTCGATTTAAATGGTATCAAGAATGATAGTTGGCCTTCTAATTGGATAAGAATGACCCCTTATACGGCCAATAACATCCCAACGTTAACTTCTCCTATACCGAAAAACAGCACTTCATATAAATTACGTTTATTAATGAAAAATAATGTCGTGGAAAGCACTGATTGGTTGAGTCTAAACCCCACCATTACAAATACCATAAAAGAAGTTGATCTGACCATATATTGGTTACTCTTTGTAACGACTTTGTGTCCTACATTTCTAATACTCTTACTATTGTGTAAGATATCAAAAAAATGGATAACTGCTCTAAATGTTTCATAAGGAAGTTGATGGATGATCATATGAGTGGTAAAAAAAAGTTATGTGACTTTACCCAAGAAGAGCTAATGTACTTTTCTTTAGAGTACTTAATTCAAATCAATAACTCAATTGAACTGCTGAATGCGTGGCACAAACTTCCAGAGGAATACAAGCGAAATTTTCATCTTCGAATAAAATTACCTTGCTTTTATCATTTCAACAGAACGGAATGGACAACTGAAATTAGCTGGCCTCCACCATCGCAAGAAAAATGTCCTACATGTAAAAGAAGTCTTCTACTACTATGTAATTCATGATTTATTTAAATTGTAATCAATAAAACCTTTAAAATTATTGATGTTTTACTTAAAAATCAAAACCCATTCTAAGTATAAATATTTATATTACAAAGCTTTATATTACAAATATATGTCGCAATCAAAATCTATTGGATTAAATAAATTATCAAAATTTATAGTCTAAATCATTTTCTTCAATGGCAGCAAGTAAATCATCTAATGTTCTATTATGTGATTGTGGATTGATTAGCAGATGACCCCATGCTAAAGTGTTAACATCAGAAGGTACAACGTACCTTTTGTCATCTTTGGCAGATAGGGCTACTTTGTTCTTTATCTCTGTATAAATGTTGTGCAAATTTGAAACAAATATATACATTTTTCTAAAAATATTTCCACCTTTTTCAATAACTTGCACATAATCATTTAGCTCCATTTGTTTCTTTATTACATGTTTAGATATCCCTTTCGCTTTTTTTATGATGGTGGTGTTTTTGTATGGCTTACTTAATTTCACACAGTAGGCCTTTGCACCTGTTCCATAAAACGATTCGATTGGCACACCGGCGAATTCATCATTCATTTTTCCAACTACTGAGAGACTTTTGGGTACCCTGTATTCATTATTTGCATCATAATTAGATGTATCAAAGTACTGAAAGTTTTCCTTCATGTCGTTATAGAAGTTCTTAGTAGCTACTTCTAAAATTAACGAATCTGTATCTGTATACAGGACTTTTGCAGCGTCTCCATATTGCGGCTTGATGAATCCATATAAAAACTCATATATTATGGTTTTGGAAATATCAAGAATTGAAAATCCAATGTATAACGGCTTGTTATATACAACTCTTACTGTATTTAAATGAACAGCAACCAAATTTTCATTGAATATAGAACAGGTTCTAAATTCGGGTTTTGCTATCAGACTTCTGGCTCCAAGAGAATTTGTTTTGTTGAACCATCTACTGCAAAGACGAATATCTTTTCTTTTCTCAACGTTCTCCATAGTTTTGCCGAAAATAGCGTTGTTAAGAAGCTTGAAGAGGTCTTTCTCGAAATAATTTTTAGCTTGATTACGAAAATTGGTGTTTAGATCTATATATTTTTTAAGTCATGTTGATTGGGAAAATTCAATTATTCAATGTATTTTCTTCAATTTAAGTCCAAATTTTAAACATTGTTTCAAGTTCAGGTAATGAATTATATATTTAGTTTTGTTGTAGAGATTTGGAGTAAGCTTGGAATATTTACTGCCTGGAGGAGCCATATTTTCAGGACAGAAGGGCAAATCGTTGTGAGTATCGTGTAAGTTTGTTGGATATTCCAAATCCACTTCTAAAACATATCCTTTAGGAGAATCCTCTGGGATAGAATTTACATCAAAGTATTGAATTTCTCCATTACTTAGCCATCTAAAGCCTCCGGTAGGTAAAAATCTACTCATTGCAGCACCATACATGTTTGTGGCATCCAGGTACATAATATAAGTTTCAGGTTTTGTTGGATCAAAATTAGGAAGAAACTTGTTATTTGCCACAGATTTTCTCTTACTGCATTGTGCTACTCCACCACGAATTCCTTTTTTGAAGAAATGCAGCATTTCGATATCGGTCAACAGCTCCAGTTCAATTTGAGTATATTTGAGAGTAGTAATACAAAGTCGGTTCTGCGTTATTTCCCGTTTCTGCCACCAGGGGCGTTTGTGGCGCTAGTGTCGCTGTTGCGCGGCAAATTCAAATTTCGAGAGCGGCCATTTTTAGTCCAATAATGTCAAAGTTCCGCAAAGTGTTAGTAGATGGCGTTGGTGGTGCCAAAGTTCCACAAAGTGTTAGTAGATGGCGTTGGAGAGCGGCGGCGGCGGCGGCCATGTTTAGTCCAATTATGCTGAAGTTCCAGAAACTGCCACCACTACTAGATGGCGCAATGAACGTTGCCGAAAGGGCATTAGTGCTTAACTTCCTTGTTATTGGTCCAATTGAATCGCGGAAAAAACAGGCATTATCTATGAGTGACGTAGATGTCAAATTTTAAGAAAAAACATGCGCAATGATGGTTGTCATAAGGCATTAGTGCCTAACTTCGTTATTATTGGTCCAATTGAATCGCAGAAAAAACAGACATTATCTATGAGTGGCGTAGATGTCCAATGTAAAGAAAAGCATGCGCAATGAACATTGCCGAAAGGGCACAAAGCGCTTAACTTCGTTGTTATTGGTCCAATTGAATTGAGGAAAAAACAGGCATTATCTATGAGTGACGTAGATGTCAAATTTAAAGAAAAACACGCGCAATGAACGTTGCCATAAGGGCACAAAGCGCTTAATTTCCCTGTTATTGGTCCAATTGAATCGCGGAAAAAAACAAGCATTATCTATGAGTGGCGTAGATGTCAAATTTAAAGAAAAACACGCGCAATGAACGTTGCCATAAGGGCACAAAGCGCTTAACTTCCTTGTTATTGGTCCAATTGAATCGCGGAAAAAACAGGCATTATCTATGAGTGACGTAGATGTCGAATTTACGGAAAAAATTGCATGATCATGATTGGATAATTATGTCACGTGATCTATATCTAGAGGGGGTTATTATATAATATTTTGCATTTTATTAATAAAAAAGATATAATTTTTACCAATAGTGTTATAATATTCCTCCGAAAATTGAACTTGCTTAAGTTAAGTAAATTTCAAAAGCTAAACTTCAAAGTGTTAAATAAATATTTTAATAACACACAAAATTCTATTACTCCAAATTCAAGATTTTTTAAAATTTCTTTTTTTCAAACTAAAAATTTTTTAAATACGACCCTGCAATCTACATTTTCTAAAAAAATTTAAAAACATAAACTTTTAATAATTTAAAATGTTTTTCAAACTAAAATTTTTTAAATACGGCCCTGCAATCTACATTTTCTAAAAAAATTTAAAAACATACTTTAACGGTTATACCGGATGAAGCCTCCCGATAAAAATTAGATAAGCCTGATAACGCGAAAAAATAAAACCACATTTACAGAAAACAAATTCTAGCACAAACATCTACATCCGTTCACACAGGATGTAGCTTCCTGGATAAAAATTAGATAAGGCTGATAACGGTGAAAAATACAACCACATTTCCACGAAACGAATTTAGTTATCTTCCCACAGATAATGTTGTTGTTTTTCTCGAGTGCTATAAAAGCCGAAGCCGAATCAATCAACAATTCAGTCGCAAAAGTCTCTTCACCAGTGCTGCTGCTGCCCGCTAATATTCAGTGAGCCGTTTCCAGTTGTTTTTTACATTGTGCTGTCAGTTAGTGTTCAGTGAACAGTTTTCAGTTGGAGTTATTGTAAGTACATTTAATGCTAATTTTTTAAAACTTTTTTGTACCAGTGCTGTAGTAAATTTCAAAATCTAAACTTCAAAGTGTTAAATAAGTTCATTTTTTAAAAAAACTTTTTTTGTAATTTTAACAGTACAAATTTTTGATTTTTTTAGTAATTTGTACCAGTGATCTACATGTTTTTGCTGTAAAGCTTCAATCCATCTAAGACTTTTTAAAACTTTTTTTTGTACCAGTGCTCTACATTTTTTGTAGTAAATTTCAAAAATCTAAACTTCAAAGTGTTAAATAAGTTCATTTTTTAAAAAAACTTTTTTTGTAATTTTAACAGTACAAATTTTTGATTTTTTTAGTAATTTGTACCAGTGATCTACATTTTTTTGCTGTAAAGCTTCAATCCATCTAAGACTTTTTAAAACTTTTTTGTACCAGTGCTGTAGTAAATTTCAAAAATCTAAACTTCAAAGTGTTAAATAAGTTAATTTTTTTAAAACTTTTTTTGCAATTTTAACAGTACAAATTTTTGATTTTTTTAGTAATTTGTACCAGTGATCTACATTTTTTTGCTGTAAAGCTTCAATCCATCTAAGACTTTTTAAAACTTTTTTGTACCAGTGCTGTAGTAAATTTCAAAAATCTAAACTTCAAAGTGTTAAATAAGTTAATTTTTTTAAAACTTTTTTTTGCAATTTTAACAGTACAAATTTTTGATTTTTTCAGCAATTTGTACCAGTGCTACACATTTTTTGCTGTTAGCTTCAATCCGGCTAAGACTTTTTTTTGCCATCTACATCTTTAAGCTTTTAAAGTAAGTGTTTTTTTTTTCGGTGGTTTTTTCATGCTAGTATTCCATTTTTTTATTATTATTTTAGATGAGTTTTCTTGAAAAATTAAACGAATTTACCTCATCTACAGATACCGAAAACAAGCCCATAATTAAGCTAAAGGACCTGCAACCCAACATCCCAAAGAAAATTTATCGTGTTCAGCTCACCAAATCCAAATTTGGCGGGGAATCCATCCTAGTGGAATTGGAGGAGAACGTCGTCACATTTCTGCCCAAAAGGTCTACCGAAATTTACAAGAACCACATCGACGATCTAAACAAAGGGGGCTTCAGTTTAGTTTTTATTGGCCTGCACGAGATATCAAAGAGCTGTGCTCCGAGGACCTTATTCAGAATAGAAAAAAATTAGGTGAGTTCAGTCATGAATTTCGCACTTACGTTTAAAAAAATCGAAGACCTACTTAAAACTGAGCACAATAGTTCAGCATATTCCAATAAAAACAAATGGCTACAACAAATCAGTACTCACCTCAGAAAATGCTCTTTAGCTGTAAAAAAATTTAATTTCACGGTAGGGCAAAAAAGACAAATTTATACCAAAATGGGGCAGTTGAAAAGGTTACGGTGTATCATTAAATTAGCGTCTTCCCAGGTAGTAGGGGAGGGCATTAGACAGGGGCGCGGCACTAAAGGGGGCGTTAAATGGGAAGACGTCAACGCGATTTTTAATAATCGGATTAGAACGGGGGTAATTATAAATTTGAAACACAAAGAGGTAAAAGATTTTTTGAAGGCTTCATTCAATTTATTCAAGTCAAAAATTTTACAAATTTTAAAAAATGATGCACCGTCGCTAAAAGTAAATGCTACATTTTGCGGCGATTTTTTAAAAAATGCTAGTGATGGCGGGGAAGTAATTGACATTAAATACTTTGGATCCCCAAATTTCGTTGTTGATTTGGGGACGGATTTAGCGCAAGAATATAAAAGCATTGTAGATTTTATTTTAAATAAACTTTCGGAATTTCAAGAAAAAGACAGTGGGTGGGCGCTGTCAAAAATAAATTTATTAGAAGTAGCTATTAACAAATTTGAAATTGGGAACGGTTCATCCTTCATTGCACTGCCAAAAGAAATATTAACGAAAAGGGCGTGCATAAACGTCCAAAATACGGACCTGGCGTGTTTTTACTGGGCCGTAACGAGTTTTTTGTTTCCAGCTAAAAATAACTCTCAATATACATATACTTACCCCCATTATAGTACAGTTTTGAATACAGACGGTTTAGAATTGCCTATGAAATTAACACAAATTTCAAAATTTGAAAAGTTAAATGATATCTCCGTAAACGTTTACGCTTTAGAACTAAATCAAACTAATAAAAAGTCATTTTACGTAGTGGTACCTGCACGTTTAACTAAAAATAAACATCCACGTCATGTAAATTTACTTTTAATTCAAGATGAATATTTTCCAAAATTAAACGACTACGAGGCTCCTCCCATCAACAATGAGGACACTACTACCAACACCATTAAATACCATTATTGTTGGATTAAAAATATGTCTAGACTAGTTTCAAGTCAACTCAGCAAGAGTGAAAATAAAAAATTTATTTGCGATAGGTGCTTAAACTATTTCCAAAGCGAAAAAAAACTAACGGACCACGAAATTTTATGCATAAACAGCAATGATTGTAAAATTTCTTTCCCCCCATATGATAACGTCGAATTTAAAAATCATGTATACAAGCAGAAATGTCCTTTTGTCGTGTATGCCGATTTCGAGTCAATTTTAGAAAAGTGTGATAAAAAGATATCCCATACAACTACCAAGTATCAACATCATAAAACATTTAGTGCAGGTTTCTACTTAAAATGCAGCTATGATAATAAGATTTCCTACTACAATAGTTATAGAGGGGAAGATTGCATGGACTGGTTTGCGAATCAAATGTTAGAAGTCGCGAAATTTATTGAATCTAAATTATTAAATATTGTTCCTATTTGTATGCCTACTGTCGCAAACGGTGTCTGCTGTCACATTTGCGACAATAAGTTTAAAGAAAAAGACATTATCGTTAAAGACCACGATCATTTTACGGGATTATTTAGAGGGTTCGCACATCAATCGTGCAATCTGAACTTCAAAAAACTATTTGTAGTGCCCATAGTTTTCCATAATCTTAGCGGATACGACAGTCATTTTATTATTAGAGATCTTGCTAAACGTGGACCCTTGAGTGTACTACCCGTGAACATGGAAAAATACATTTCTTTTACGCAGTATGAACCAGAAACTAAAATTAAATTTCGCTATATAGACTCCTTTAGATTTTTGGGCACCAGTCTCGATGAGTTGGTGTCTACACTAAAAATAGAGGAGTTGATTACATTAAAAGGGGAATTTGGTAACTTGACTAATGAAACGTTCAAACTGTTGACGAGGAAAGGTGTTTTTCCATACGATTACATTGATAGTATTGATAAGCTAAATGATACCACTAGTCTTCCAGCAATTGAGAGTTTTTACAACAAATTAAATGATTGTCATATTTCCCAGGATGATTACACTCATGCGCAAAACGTTTGGCAAGCTTTCCAAATTCAAAATTTAGGCGAATATGCAGATTTGTATATGCGAACCGACATTCTCCTTCTTTGTGACGTTATGGAAAACTTTCGAACAACTGCTCTGGAAACTTACCAGCTAGATCCGGCATGGTACTATACTATGCCCGGATATACTTGGGATTGCATGCTCAAGTACACGAAATGTAAATTACAAATTTTAAAAGATGTCGACATGTTGTTGTTTGTTGAGGCATCAATACGTGGAGGAATATCTGTTTGTTCAAATCGATATTCCGAAGCCAACAATAAATACATGCCCGAATACGATTCTTCTAAGCCGTCCAAGTACCTTATGTACTTTGACGTAAACAATTTATATGGGTGGGCAATGTCACAGTTCCTCCCCTACGGGGGGTTTGAATGGGAGCCCAATACAAACATCGACATTACTCAGATTCCCGACGATTCACCCGTCGGATACATTTTACAAGTTGATTTAGAGTATCCCGAAAGTTTACATGATGAGCATAAAGATTTCCCATTTTGTCCAGAACACCGTAAACCTCCCGGTTCCAAATTATCCAAATTAATGACCACCCTTTACCCGAAAAAACAATACACTCTGCATTACCGTAATTTAAAACAAGCCCTCGAACAGGGTTTAAAATTAACGAAAATTCACAAAGTACTAAAATTCAAACAATCGGCTTGGCTGCAGTCCTATATTGAGCTGAATACTCGCTTAAGGACTGTAGCCACAAGCAATTTTAAAAAAACCCAGTTCAAACTCGCTAATAATGCCGTATTCGGTAAGACTATGGAAAACATCAGACTCCATAGGGTAGTGAAATTACTTACTTCTTACGAGGGTCGTTACGGTGCAAAAAATTTGATAGCCAGCCCCCGATTCCATAGTCGAAGAGTTTTTGACGACAAACTTATGGCTATCGAATTAAAGAAGGCTGAACTACTCTTCAACAAACCCCTGTATATCGGCATGGCTATCCTGGACATTTCTAAAACCTGTATGTATGATTTTCACTATAATTTCATGTTACCAACTATGGGGGTGGAAAATGTAAAATTAATGTACACTGACACCGATAGTTTTATTTACGAATTAAATTGCGATGACGTTTACAAAAGTCTTATTGAAGATCATTTAGAAAAATTTGACACTTCAGATTACCCCTCAAATAACGTCTATAAGATTCCTTTAGTAAATAAAAAAATTCCCGGTTTAATGAAGGATGAAGCTAATGGTAAAATAATGACACATTTTGTGGGATTACGATCAAAAATGTATAGTTATAAAGTGCAAGGTGGCAAAGTAGTGAAAAAATCAAAGGGGGTTAAGTCCAATGTCGTAAAAAATAAAATCATATTCGAGGATTACTTAAATTGTTTGCAAAATAATAATAAAAAATATATTACACAACACACTATTCGATCTTATTTGCATGATGTATATAGCATAAGTCAGACCAAAATTGGACTTAGCCCCTATGATGATAAGCGGCAATTACTTCCCCAGTCACATGACACCCTTCCGTGGGGATATAAAAGTTAATTTTTTTTTTTTTTGCCCTACCGTGGAGTTTAACGAGGAAAGTTTTTCAAAATTTTAATAAATTAAGATGTGATTACTGATTATTAGCTTGCCATAATTTTGAAATATTTATTGAATATGCAGAAATATTGTGCTTGGTTTCGATATGATTTACATGAAAATAAACGAGTGCGATTTTCAGACTGAACTATGTGTACCTAATAAATTATTTATAGTTTTATGTATTAGTTATATATGTTTGCTTACTGTATTATTTGTAGTTTGCTTGGGTAATAAAAAATAAAATATAAGAAAGAAGTGTTTTATTTCAAAAAAAAAAAAACTTGGTACATTTTTTTAATTTGAACAATGATTTAATATATCATTAATTACATCATCTTTATAGTAATACATGTACTCTTGTAGAGCATTTTTTTCTAAACAATTTGGCATAACAGCACAAATTAAAATTAAAGTATTAAATCTACTAGTGTCACAAATACTATTGAAATTAACAGCAAAATAAGCTCGTGTAGAGGCTATTAAATTACAGTAGAATGTATTAAAGTTCAAGTCTTCTAGCAACGAAATGTAGTTCTTCACCAAATTGCAATTTGCTTCAAGGATGTCGGAAACATCATACTCGTCCAGATAGAACTCGACTCCATGTTTGTTTGCAAGTAGAAACTTGGTATCGTCGTACACTAATTGAGTAACTTTACAAAAGTCTCCACACGGGAAAACTACAGGATCGTATTCGTCAGGAGGTGACGGTAGATTCTCGTGAAAAAAGTCATCATATCTCTGACGCAGCAATTCAATAAAAGTAGTCCACTCAAATGTACCAAACGAAATTCTTCCGGGTCGAAGTAAAGGTGTTAGCGTTATTGCAGGATTAAAGGTTCTGGTCGGACTTATTCCGCACAAAAGTGCATAACTTCTTAGGGAAAAATTCGTTTCCAGTAGATGGTATCGTTCCAATTTAGCAGCATACTCGTATGAAATTAAAGCTTGGTCGATTTCCTCAACACAATCATTAAGCGTCACTGCATAAGGTGAAGGAGGTGTTGGCGACGGTGACGGCGATGACGATGCCGAGTCACTTTCAAAAACAATTTCACAAGAACTATAACCACTATCTTGACTACTCATGTTGTCGGTTGGTTGATTTAAATTGTAGGTGCACCACACGACTGAATAAAATGTAGGTTCGCACACACACACTTGTATTTATATACCCCCACTATGAGGAAAAAGCGGTAAGTTTGAAGGTTATTCAAAAAAGGCCCCTTGAATTGCTAAATTTGTTCGTATTTTCCATAAGATTTTATACAAAATCAGTCTTGGATAGACAAAAATTCTATTGTTTAAATGTTTTATTTTGTAAAGTATTATACATTTTATTTCTATGAGTTATATTTAAAACGGGATTAATAATTTTAGCAGCTTCTTCTATTCGGCGTTTAAAACGTCGTTGATTAAGATATCTTGATTCCCAATCACTTGTTTCAACATCTAATGATTCCCATATGTGAACGTGATTGTAATCTTCATTAAAAGTTACTTTCTTCATATCTTTTCTTTAAGAACATCGGGGTATTTGAATATAAGTTCTAGTAATAAACTATATGTAATCGGATGCGCTTGTTTTATAGGCTCCATTGTAGTAAGAGCTGTGTTGATGATATCTTCCTTGTTTTTAACCGCCATTTGTAAAATTTTTAAGGAACCTACAAACTGCTGGCTTTTTAATACTTCAATGTTGTGCGTAATTAAGGGTAAGCATCTCCAGAGCTTGGAAAGGGAAATTGATCCTAACCAGACAGTAGCATGTCCAGTTAATACTTTCAAAACAGTAATGCTTTCAAAATTTTCAAACTGTAACAAAAACCGGCTAACATCTATTGATTCCTCCTTTCCCGCTGTTATAAAATCTTCAATAGTTTCTTTGAAGGATAAAAACTCCTTCCACTCTTTTTCACTAAACACGATACAGTTTCCTTTGTTTGCAGATATTTTCACACACGGAGCAAAATTTAAATCATGCGACAGACTCACTGCGACATATTTCGTATTCGATTTATTCAGGTAGAACCTTTGTTCACCCTAAATAGATATTTTTCACTTTTGATTCTTCTGTAAACTGCATGATGACTGCCTGACTAACTTCACCGGAGAAAGTCTTAATATTTATTAGTATGAAAAAAATGGGTGGGGATTCTATATTTTCTTAACTCCATAGCACATTCAGTGTGTTAGGCCTGAATGGTATTTAGCTTTCCCATTTTATGGTACAATCACATTTAACGGATTTTTCTATAAATAAAAAAGAATATTTCTTATTAACATTTTTCAATCCAGTTTGACTATTTGTTTAATTTTCATTCAACAACCTTTTTTACTCATAATTAAAAACCTTTTTTTTGTTTTAATATGATTTATTAAGGATATCTAAACATTATTGAATAATTATTTTCATCGTAATTG